>NQII01002411.1:290965-354095 GCA_002778355.1 Clitarchus hookeri | reverse complement strand
TGTGTGTGTGTGTGTGTGTGTGTGTGTACATATATCTTCCTCTGCTTAGAATTGTGGATCCCATCGTCGTTGCTCATAAAATCAGAACATGTCTCTCTGTCCACTCCCCAACCCCCGGCCACAAACATTGTTCCCTACAAATGTATGGCGCACCTGTGATCACGAATTCCGAACAGTCGTTAGCAGAAATGTGTTCCAAATCGCCCGTAGCTTGCGTGTGCGGGAATTTTGCACGAAGACCGCGGTAACTGGGTCATTTCCTCAAAGCAGCGCCGTTTGACGCTTGTCTGCCATTTCCCCGTCACTGCACGTGAATACGAAACATATCGTACCTCTCTGCCAGTACTCGCAGTTTGATAGCCACTTAAGAATTTCTTCCAAAGCAGTAATTTACTTTTTTTTCATCTAACTGATTACGTTAATCGTTTGTCAGGTTTATGCGCAATTATACGTCCAAATGACAATTTTTTACAACTGACAGATTACAAATTAACAAAAACCTAAGCCACAGACAGGACGTATGTTGACAGCAAATCTCTGATCAGCGTAAATATAAGAAATTAAGTTATAATTTACAAAAAGGATTTTTATATTTATAAAAATTAGTACCCAAAATTGGAAAAAAAATTTTATATGTTATTGCGTCTAAAATACCTGAAGGGATAATTTAATTATCACTTTAAAAAAATTAAGGCAGAACCATTTAACCTTGTTTATTTAGGTTTTAAACTAATGCGGTTTAACTATTTGAAATGTACATTTATCCTAAATGTATACGTTACCACGAAAACTTTAAATGATCTACAGTAGTGGTGATGCAATTATGAGAGTTGTTTTATGTATTAACACATTGTTAAGGTGTTATGTTTAAATAAGTATCCGATGAAGCTGGCGTGCAATTGACTTAAAAATAACACATTTCTAAAAATAATGTCCACTGTATTACTTAATCTATACACGAGTAAAGGTTGCTTGCAGTTAACTGAGCAGTTTTAAACGCCTTCCTTAAGATCTCTTTTTTTTTCCTTGTTTGGTATTCTTCCGCCATATGTGAAATTGTTAGGAACGTAAATGTTATGATTATATGCCATTTCGTACTCTAATGTGTACAAAGCAGAAAAGCACAAACTTTAACTCCCATAAAGTTAAACGTTAAGCTGGGCTCATAACAATCCGTCGCACCTGTTAGTCGCCCGTCCGTCGGTCAATCATCCGTCTGTTTTTTCGTCCGTCAGTTGAAAGCGATTGACAACTTAACATCGTGATCTTTCTTTAAATGGAGGTTTATTTCGGTTGTAATTATATTTTTATGAGAAAAACATTTTGGGGAGATAATTTTTTTACGTGATAATAATTTATACTGAAATACTGTTTACATTTTAAATTCCTGAATTCACCTCCAAAGATAATATGCACAGATCCGCCACCTTGTATTTAATTTCAAAGTGCGTTTTCACGTCCGCGGAATGTCTTTAGAAGGCTGTGGCCCATCCTTAGGTACGTCGAAAAAAAGTTTGAGAAATATTTGAAGGATTCGCGGATAGAAAAAAAAAGTTGCCCTGAGATTGGTTGAAGATCAGGTGACCGCCGGACGGACATGCGACGGATGGTTGCAAGTCCACCATTACACTCACAATACAACGTCAAATATTGGAACTATTTCTCTTAACTCGCTGACAACTTAACTAAGAGCTTGCGTGCCAGGGTGTACGGTAGCATACATGCAGTTAACGAACAGTTATTTTTTTTCAAATGTTGTTTTCGTAAGTGCTTCACTTTAACCAGCTATAAGGTTACTTCTACTCAGGTTAGGAACAAAACTATTTTTCTTATGGGAGAGTTTGGCACAGGAAAAATTTCCGCCGCTAGATGTGCAGTGTTCCAAAGAGGTCACTTGTAATTAACATTTTAAGCTACGTGAATAATAAAAATGAAAGATTTTTACTTAGTTACGAGGTTATTTTATATTTGATTTATGATTAATGCAATTATTTGTATTTTAACGTAGAAAATGGAAAAAAAAAAATTCTATACGCATGTGACACTAACTAACCTATTGGCGAAAAATGTTGGTTACCAAACTAAAAGCATTGAGCTTCCCAATCTGAACCAAATAAACCTTACCAGTGAAGAGCCCGCGAAAGTCACCAGGTCCACGGGAACTATGATATTCACATACGGTGGGAAGTATAACTTGTCGGCAAGAGTACGGGCTGCGAACTTCTCTTTTTTTTATATTCACCGCGGACGATTTGTGAATGCTGCAGTCCGCCTCGTCTCGAGAAACTCGGGCCGCCGTGTGTTGTTTTTCGCCGGCAACTGTTGGATAAGGAGGGGGAAGGGGAGGAAATTTTCCCCTTCCTCTCCCCCTCCCAGAGCTTCACCCGATTTTCCATAATTCCCGTCGTCAGCGGACGCACCGCATAACGACGTCAGGGCTGCATGCGCGCGCACCGAATATCAAGACAAGCGTCCGTGACAGGGTTGCCAGATTGCAAAAGTCGAGAAGCCGTACCAGCCGCTGGCTGATAGTCATTCACTCGAGCAAAAAAATAAAACGTTCGCAATCAAGTTTTGAAAATAAAAAAAAAAGTATAAAGAGTGTTTACGGTTAATTGAGCACTTTTTATTAAATCAACCTCTGGAAAATGTCACTGCCCCTACGTGCAATTATTTCAGCGGGAACACTGTGTGGCATGCTGCCAGTAAAGTTAGTGACGGCGGAGGAAAAGTAGTTCCACGCCTTAACATTTGAATAAAAATACTAGGCGAACATTCGTAAACACTGGAATGACTTCTTTTGCTTTCTGTTTTTTTATGCACGTAAGTGTAAGAATTAGAAATTTTGTGAAACATTTATTTTCGTAATAATTACATTTTCATTTGACTGACGCACACTGGCATTAATTCAGGTAGTGCATCGAACCCGATCAACCCCTGCATGCTGCATACCAATTTAAAGACGTCAAAGAAAATGGTTCGATAGCCATGTAGATATATGTGAATTCCGAGGAGAACAAAGCAATTATATATACATAGTAAGCAATGATTAAAACACCGACGTGACAACATTGAATGTGCCCAGGACAATTAGTTGGGCCTAAAAAGAAACAAATAGGTTGTACATAGGTTGCGATCACATAACGACAAATATAACATATTTCCATTGTAGCAAAACTCCAAATAATAAAAATGCAATAAATGAAAACGAATTGAANTATAACATATTTCCATTGTAGCAAAACTCCAAATAATAAAAATGCAATAAATGAAAACGAATTGAAAAAAATATCAACTCATCAGATTTTCATCTCCATCAGCACCGTAATCGGCATTGTCACTAGAGCAGCATCCTTATCTTCACTAAAATCACAACCAATTGCATACACCCACCAGACCTTCATCTTCATCAGCATCCTGATCGGCATTNTGGGCCTAAAAAGAAACAAATAGGTTGTACATAGGTTGCGATCACATAACGACAAATATAACATATTTCCATTGTAACAAAACTCCAAATAATAAAAATGCAATAAATGAAAACGAATTGAATAAAATATCAACTCATCAGATATTCATCTCCATCAGCACCGTAATCGGCATTGTCACTAGAGCAGCATCCTTATCTTCACTATAATCACAACCAATTGCATACACCCACCAGACCTTCATCTTCATCAGCATCCTGATCGGCATTGTCAGTAGCAGCATCCTCAACTTCACTATCATCACCACCAGTTGGACACATTCATCAGATCTTCACCTTCATCAGCATCCTGATCGGCATTTTTAGTAGCAACATCTTCAACTTCACTATCATCACCACCAGTTGGATACATATATCAGATCTTCATCTTCATCAGCATCGCCATCGGCATTTTCAGTAGCAGCATCCTCAACTTCACTATCATCACCACCAGTTGGACATATTCATCAGATCTTCATCTTCATCAGCATCGCCATCGGAATTTTCAGTAGCAGCATCCTCAACTTCACTATCATCACCACCAGTTGGATACATCTATCAGATCTTCGTCTTCATCAGCATCGTCATCGGCATCGTGACTGTCAGCATTCTTATCTTCATCATCATCACTGCCAGATTGGTCAATCAACAACTCCTGTGCCTCTTTCGGAAGGAGTTGCATGATTTTCATTTTGATTGTCCTCCTAGTGGATATTATGGGATCTGAACTTAGAAGGAAGCGGATAAATACATCATGATTAGTTGTTTCTCGACTACATTTTCTGGTGTAGTGCTCTCTGTATGTCTTCAAATCTTTATTGTGTGCTTCCTGGACTTATTCTATTAATTTACCAATTGGAAGCAATGCTGACGTAATAATTTCTGGTCCATGTATGACATGCGTATGTACTGCCGGTGGCATGTTATACCATTGATACATTTCAACAAAGTGCCTTGCCGTGTTATGAGTGTAAGCCCAAAATGTGTCAAAGACGATATCATGTCTACATATAAAACAATCAGTATTATATGTATTTTCTTAATTAAATCTCTATTTATGTTTGTGATTTCGCCAGAGGTTATTAATAAACCGTCTTGCTGTATTCCCGTTATTCGTATTTCCAAAGCCTGGTATAAGTTGGTTTACAATCAAACCACAGAGTTTTCGAAACTCTCTCTGAAACCGAGTTTTATATACAGTTACGCTGTCTTTGTCACTTCCTCGAGCTTGCCTTTTCTTGATTGGCAATGTATAAGCCAAAATGCAAAAGTCATTCGAACATGCGAATCCACCCATGTAAGACACGCATGCCGAATTGAAGGTTGTCTGTATCTATTTCCCTCCGAATCATTTCCTCTACGTTATTGACTTGCTTCGGAGAAGCACCAAGCTGGTAGCTCCTTTGCGTTGACGTGGTTTACGTCAGAGCATTATACACTTTGCCGTCTATCATGGCAAAAGTGAAATAGTGACTGACTCCCGAATGTCTGTGTTGGATCAGAACATCACTTGTCTTGATGTTTCTTATTTCTTCATCAACTCCTTTCTTCTCCACAATCGATACTTCCGTATTTTCCTTGACGAACTCTATTTTCTGAGGACAGTATCTTGTGAATGCAGGTCGTGGGGTTTTCCGTAAGAGTTTTTCACGACAGACCAGGCGAGGTGGGACCTACCGCTCTTTCAAACTCATTTTTTGCTGCGTATGTTAGAACAGCTGCTGCTGTAGACTCACTCAAGTTTTAGTTTTTCTGTAGTTTTGGGTCCTCGCAACTCACTTCAAATAAATTTTCCGGTCGACCACGTTTATACCCTGAACATTGACAAAATTAATTTCAAGACACGGGCCATTCCTTATTACGTTTATCAAATGTTTATTTTATTCTGCATTCTTTCATCATCCAACGGGACTTGTATTTAGACTTTAAGCAGAACACTTTTGCTTCAAGTCATCACTGTTTTCTGACGTACACTTGGTTCGTTTCGTGAGCTCTTGTCGAAAGTAGTTCAATTTTGTATCTGTGTTGCCAGCCGCAGAACGTCTCATTATATCTAGGAGTTCTCTTCTCGTGACAGAAACAGTTTTTGAACTCATACCCTCAATAAACACATGCATCGATAAAATACGATCTGATTCAATTTTATTTCGTTTTCACATCGTTTCCAAAACAGTCATCCTAGCGAAGGAAGTGGCACAAAGAAGCAGGAAAAAATAAGTACTCAGTATTGTGGAACGATTACATGATACAGAAAAACAAGGATCGATGCTTGATCTCGTATGAAACATAACTAAAATGTAATGTTTTCAAACAGCTCGCTCGTAAATTTTACATTTGCACGTGATTTCTTTGCAGGTCCGTAAAATGTTTGCCTTGGGGCATCTGAAACGTTCTTTCTTATCACTAAAATAGCATTGCGTACCTGACGTAGATGGTTCCACCGCTAATATTTGCTTCTCTTTACATGCAAGTGCTAAGAAACACCGCAACAGACGCATTTCAACAGTTAACACGCGCGTGTACACACCAGCAGACTTGCGCATGAACTGAGTTCTCTGTCGCTCAGCCAGAAGGCCCGAACAGCGCGACATGCTACGGCAGGTTGGTTCAAATTCCCTTCCACTCACAATCGTCGATTATTCCGTCCCTGGCCAATTTTCGTTTCTCCATTTTCTGCCAGGTTTTGTTGCCTTTTGTCCAGTGTGCACCGTTCCAGTATAGTGACCAGGCCCGTCGCAATGTTAATTTTACGTATGGTGTAAGAATACACAATGTGCGTACGATTAGATTTTAAGCCAAGTTTACCGTGAACAGCATATATGCATGATGTAATCGACTTTAATTGTACAATTTCTTGCTCTACGTGTTACAAATTCTTTGACAGCTGGAAAAATCAAGTTTGCCGAACATTACCCAATAGATAGTAAACACAAAACGTTGTCTGTTTACATCTCAAAATAAGTTTTCGAACTGTTGATGTGCAATCGATTGTCCCGTCGCTAATCAAACGTATATCGCATAAAGAAATTTAATCGCTGTGATTTTAACAATAAAATTTAATCCAAACATATTAAATTTTGTTATTTCTTTATAACTGAAAATAGTTGTATGCGTACGATTATAGTCGTACGTATGGCAAAATTAGTCCACGTTTCACAGCCAATCCTCTGTACCAGAAGTTCTCCTCTCACCCTCTCTCACATATTCAAGATTTATACTACAGAATGTTGAATTGTTAAAATAAAGACAAATCATTGAATATAAGGACTACAAAAATTCTCCGCTTATTTTTGGGGGTGATTTTCTTCCAGTAATACTAATATTACATTGTACAATACCCAAATGAAGCGTAAATCTCTGTAATATCCCTAACCATACAGAATACCCACTTACTGTATATATTTTATGCAGAAAAAGGAATATTTGTATTTACACACTATGTAAAACATTTCAAATAAAACTATCTGCTCTTGTAAATCATAGTTATTGACTAAACTACTTTTCTCTAATAATATTTATTTATGGCATACATACAATTTGTCTATAGTCAATTCACGGTTATTTCCAATTTTTTTGAAGCCCTGCTAAAGTTTTACTTTCAAGATATTCATCCGCCTCGTGCAAACAAAGCTTAAAGTATCTGGAATAATACACCAAAAGGACAATGCACCGCATTCGTGCGCACTCGGTGTAGTGATATTTCGCATAAGAACTATTTCTTACTAGGCATTACCAACATACCTATTTTCTCTGTCTTTTTATTAATATTAATTATAAATGAAATATTATAATTTGTAGAAAAAATGTAAGTAAAAGTTCAGTTTAACCAAAAATAAGTTACTTTTATGGTAACACAATTATAAAACGTTTGAACTACATGACGCATTTAGGAAAAAACCAAACATGTCATACATTGGGTGATTTTTCAAAGGGTTGATTCAAAAGGGGTGAAAAACCCGTGAATAGACTACATACATTTCAATTAAGATAAATAATAGCATACAGAAATAGTAAATGCAATGTATATTTTTTCAAAAAAAAGTTGACTTTTTTTTTATAACGTTTTGAAATTATAAAATCAGTATATAATGCAAAAATAATTGTTTTAAAATGTATAAAATTTTATTACGTACAGCTGAATAACAAAATAAAACAATACGCCCGTCTTAATTTAAACCGAATATAATTTGTTTTAAAAGCTCCTGTTAAAAAGTGTTGCTTTAAATTTTTTCTTCCCAATGTATAAATTTTATAATCATATAGGCCTATCTGTATTAATTAGTCAATTTTAAAACCATTATTTTGGCACGTTTACTGATTTTTGTTTATCTTCCTAATTTTGGTTAAAAAAAAAAAAAACAGCCATCGCTGTATATGATAACTACCTACATTCAAATATATTTTCAATACATCTGATCCGATCAAAATATACTAAGTCTAAATACTGCTTTGATTTTATGTTTCGGGAAATCGCGCCCTGCGAAGAAATTTTCTAGGCCTTATTTTCTAGACTACTTTATTTTTAGGTCTATATATAAAAAACCTTCCTATCGTTTAAAGTTAGTTGTAAAAATGCTTATTCACCTGCTATGCGAGGATGGGTTTAGATGTTCCTGTTGGTTATAATGCTACTTTAAAAAATNTCCGAGGTTGGGTTTAGATGTTCCTGTTGGTTACAATGCTACTTTAAAAAATTGTGTGGTTGAATCTATAATTTTATATTATTCAAGAATTATTAAGGAGATATTAGTGTGCACTTTACGTCGAATATCGGGTCATTTTATTAACGCAGGCAAACAAAATACCCTACCGTTCTGTTCTTGAACGACAATCTAATAGCGTACGCTCCATTGTCAGTTAAGAGGAATGTGTACTAAAATATTTTATGTGAAATCGCTGTTTGCGTGTTTACACGTATCTGAGTAAATAAATATTCTGGGGAATATGACTTTTTTTCCAAGAAAAGGTAAAAGCAAAAATCTAAGACAGTGTAGTTTTTCTTCTATCATATTAAATGAAGTAAAAAAAATTGTGAAATATATTTTTAAAAAGTGGCATTTTTAGAGCCTGGCTATACAGTTTCCTTCAGAGGCAGGAGAAAAGCACAACTAGGTCTGTAGTTAAATCTGTATGCATTCGTCGCGTGCATGAAGTCCCACTGTTACAGACATAATTTGACGGAAACGCTACAAATCAGCTCAGAGTCTTTCGTGTAAGGGCGATGGGGCGCTGGGTACGCGTGTTAGTGTCGCCCGTATAGCTCCCTCGCTTTTGGGCGTTAAACCCGCAAAACAGCTTCAGATACATAGGAGCCTTAACACTTCGGAAGTTCTCGGGTAACTACAATCTCTCGCGTGCATCTTACCCTTTCGTTGACTTGCCCTTCCGTTGACTTACCCTTCCATCGAGAACGTCAGCGAGGCAGTAAAAACCCCCCCTTTTATTCTGCGATGGAACCATAGCTGCTCCGGAGGTTTACTGCTTTAGAAACCTTTTCCGATTGCCGTTTCCGCTTCGCNATTCCGCGATGGAACCATCGCTGCTCCGGAGGTTTACTGCTTTAGAAACCTTTTCCGATTGCCGTTTCCGCTTCGCAAAGCGCCGTAATAAAAGGCTTCGCGCACGATAAAGGAAGGTTAGCAGAAAGGCGCGAACGTTACGTCTCCAGAAGNAAAGCGCCGTAATAAAAGGCTTCGCGCACGATAAAGGAAGGTTAGCAGAAAGGCGCGAACGTTACGTCTCCAGAAGATCTCGTTTGAGATCGCTTTTGTCTGAGAGAGTTCTGGCACGTGTAGTACTACGCGTTTATGACCCACGGATATCCATCCGCCCAAGAAAACGTAAAACAGTATTCAGTATAGGCTGGTCACGACTAATCAACCTTTGGGAAATGTCACTGCCCATACATACATATATTTTAACGGGCACGCTGACTGTCATAAGCCCTATAAAGTTGGTAACAGCGCAGGGAAAGTAGTTCCATATCTTAAAATTGAATTAAAAGTGTTAGGTTAGCATTTGTGAATATTGAAATTATTTGTTTTGTGGTTTGTTTTTAAACTCATACAAGGCCTGAGTGTAATAAATAGCAAATTTGTNGAATATTGAAATTATTTGTTTTGTGGTTTGTTTTTAAACTCATACAAGGCCTGAGTGTAATAAATAGCAAATTTGTAACATCTTTATTTTCTAATAATTCCAAAGTTTTACTGATCGACGCACGAATAAAGTCATCAAGCCCATGAGATGATAATTTTACATGCAGTGGAAGAACACACGATGTGCAAACAAGTAGATCTTAAGTAGGGCTTTCAAAAGTGCTCAGTTTATCGTGAACCGTCTGTACCCGAAAACACGTTGATGTAGCGAACTTTTTGACTACACCGTCTTTCCCTCGCACAAGGTGTGAAGAACGAGAATTTCAATTAACCTGAAATTTGTGGTCGAATAAACATTTATCATATTAATATAATTAATATAATAACTTGTTCCTGCATTTCCGTTCCTTGTAGAATTGTTCTCCTCTTCGCAATGCGGAAATAATTTTTGTTTGAAAGCCATGTTGTGAAAGTGGAAGTAAACTGAGAGACGCTAAAAAAACATTTTAACACGTAAAACCGTGTTTTTACTTTCAACCCGTCTTCTTGTAGGTAATCCCCTTAAATCGGCCCTCAAACGCCTTCTAAATTGAATTCCGCTACCGCCTGGTCTGCAAGGAACGTTCCATCAACGAGGCGTCTTATATCACCATGCTGTTTCCCATTTGTGGATGTAAAGCACCGTTGATTGTAAACCGTACGTGTTTGAACTATTTAACGTAAATCTCCTTTACAATGTTGATCATACAATTTAAGCATATATTTTTGCACTTTTCACAGAATGTTTAAGTATTCTTAAATTGTATACTCGTGGCGTTAAAAATATTCGTAACTTTGATCGGGGAAAATATTTTCGCCATCTTGAATTTTTGTATATTCCTCCATAACTTTATTTCCAGATTTAGTACTTTAAAAACCATGGTTTTCTAGGCGCAGTTATTTTTACATCTAACTTATTATAGTCTCGATACTCGTTTCACATCTATAACTGTAATTAAAGGTTCTCTCAATATTTGACCATTTCCGTCCCATGTGGAAAAATACGGATATAACTGAAACTGTACAGTTAATATAAAGAATATTTTAATCCCAAACTATTTTCTAACTTACAGCGCTCGCAACCTGACCTAAAGTGACTACTGATTTAACAGGAATGTTTTTATATGTTTATATTTCAAGTATTGGACAACGTGCGCAGATAAATATTTCAATTTTTACAGCTTTGCTTTTTGGTTTCCCGTTGAACTTGTTTTATTATTTTGTTCATATCTTCATTGAGCATCAATAAATGCACTAAAAAACTTTTTTACTATCCTAATTGCTACAAAAAATTCAAATAAACTCTCGAGATGCATTTTTTAACGAAGACAATCAAATGAGTGGTCAAAGAAATATACAATTGATTCAGCTAAATATTTTGTTGGCTGTCTTATTTCTTTTGGCCCAACACCAGATTTTTTGTTAATTGAAGCGTGTATTTTGGTGAGATGAACAAAATTCAATTCGTTTCTTTTAAAGTTTTGCTTACCCAACAAAATATTTTTTTGGGGCAAGTAAATATATTTATGGCCCTATGCTAACAAATATATTGTTGGCTTTTCTCTCACTGTACACAAATTTGTAAAAAAAAATCCATGTTGGAAGGTATGCTTAGCCCTTAATTGGGAATTCACAAAATACATTCATCAACACGGAGAAGTGCTATTACTGTATTTTGTAAAGAATAAACCAAAAGAAGAATGTGATGAGAACTGAAATACGCAGTTTATGCAGTATTGCACTGTAAGTTGTGCTATCCTTTTGCCAATTGGTCTTACCGATTGTTTATTGAAAGAAGTATACCAAAGTACATAAATCAAAGGTTAAATAAAACTTAAACTGTTGAGCTCATTAAATGAATCTGCATCAATCAATTTTCGAATGACCCACCGAAAGGCAGAGCAGAAGCTTCGAATGACACTGCTTGCGTTTTCAACTTAAGCTTGGCTGTGTTTGTCTCAGAAGCGTTGGTCGTGATATCACGTTCGGCACGTTGAACCTGAGATGTCTAAAAACTAATATTAAAACAATGGGCCTAGGCATGCCTGATATTCTCAAGGCCTCTAATAAACTTAGTAATTAATTATCAACGTTGGTCGTTTCATTGGGAAACCAAGTGACATTGAGTATACATTCCCTTGGGACATTTAATCAGCGGTATTTTTCTTCGGAGGCACATAAACGGCAAGTTTAGATGTCACAGTTTGTTATTGTTCAAAATTTTTGCTGGGCTATGTGAACGACCTTCTTTGATATAATATACTCGCAACTTAATAACGAGTTTACCATTCTACAATGCCACTTGTGAAGAGTTTATTGAGCCTCGAATAGCCACTTCGACAAATTTCAGTTTACAAGTACAGCAGTACAATATATCATATCACAGGCTGGTTAAATTAAGATATTTTAAACCATAATTTCTTAACCTGCAGAGAGACAAAAAAATTACGTGTCTAGCTTCTTTTTTTTTTTTTTGCTCTGATCTTGTAAACTGCTTTTATCATAAAAAGACAGGCAATAATAACGTTAGATTTATATCATAGTTGACTCATAGTGTGTGGTTTAAATATTGCAAAGTTACAACTTAATTTGCATTATCTAATTTCACTGTTTATTTTGTTTGCAGGTTAACATGCCTATCTCCGAATTCAGGAAGAAGAAGTTGCTGTTCGTCTTCAAAGTGTTCTTTGGTGAGTGAAAACGTAGATGTTACTTAGTGATTGTAATCACCCTTTAGATCACATTTTAGAGCGCAGATATCGGCGTCGAGGATTGCCATGAGTAGCGCCTGGCAAACGGTATTCTGTATTGTTGGGGGTTTTCTTGGGGTTCTCTCATTTCTTACCTCTTCTTCATTCCGTCACATATGCACCACCGTCTCACCGTAAGCCGTCAGTAATTCTTCAGGACGTACGGGAAGGACATTTTTGTCCCTGATGTGGGACAGCAGGCCGAACTTACAGCCAGTTTCCTTTAAAAGTGGAAGTTAAAGCTGGGCCTACGATCGCTTCACGGTACACGTAATGCGCATCACGTTACACTTACACGTGTATGTAAAACTTGACAGTTTCGGGTGCCATATTATCATTCTTCACGTAAGGAAGTAAACTTCGCAAATCGAAACAACACGTGGCGAAATATATTTTGTTGCGTTTCAGATCGGACACTCTTAAAATTAAAGTGGTATCTGTACTATAATTCTCGTATGGCTAAGAAAAGGTTGCGAAAGTTTGGCGCTCTTGATTGATTCAATCTCTGAAAACAACTAGAAGGCCATAACATCCAGAAGAAAATACACCTTGGAAATGCAGAAATTTTGATTGTATAGTTGTGCGTTAATCGTGATAGGGATAGGTCAACTTGAATTCTTTAAATAATTTGTATAATACGTGTGTTAGCAATTTCACGATAAACATTGAGCACTTAGATACTTCTGCTAGACATAATAAGAATATTTCCTAATTAACATATAGAATAATTCTTGTACTTGAATGCTGCGAGTTATTCATTACCTACGAGCTACATTATTTTGTCTCTCCACTGGAAATATAAATTACAATATATAAGTGCGGTTTATCAATTTTTTTAGGAACAGCTTTTTTTAACTGGTCTTGATATCTGCACTATTAAAAATTAAATTCCGAATATTATGTAGTCTAATTTCTTATATATTTTCGTATTCCATTTCTGGAGACCATGCGTGAGCTAGATAACGTAAACAGACGACATGATAAAAATAAAAACAGAACCATGAAAAGCATGGATAACACAACTTCGTCATTTCTGTGATAGGCCATTAAGATGACGTGATACGGAGTCACGTATTACGCAAAAGCTTCACACTGACATGTTTTTCTCCACGTTAACGTAAACCGGGAATTATCGTAATAGGTCTCATTACAACAAGACGTCAGTCAATGTGTGGCCAGTCCATGTAAACGTGTTACTTGAAAGTCATCGTAATCCCGGCCTGATTTTCTAACCACAGAGTGAAATCACGTGCGTGCGGAAACGCTGAAAAAGAAATAGCTTGCTCCTTCCTTTTGGTATTATTCTTACTATAAGTACTCAATGGCAGTTGTGAACTTCGGCCGAGGTAGAGTTTGCGTCTGACAACCAAGGCTTGGAAACGTCNACCCGTCAAGTTTCGACCTCGCACGCGTCTTGTTTAGATAGCTGGCCCGACAATGACGCCCAGAAACATGCGGCCACTTATTTATGATACTTCCGTTGCGGTTGGAAAGCACATATTCACGCACGCGTTGCTGCTGGATGAATCCGATATTCAGGGAAAGCAATAGTGCTATATCTTTGTCGTGGTTTATTGTCGGTTCACTTGTACCCTTCCGTCCCGTGCGAAACCCAACTTCGACGTTGGCTTCTTCGGGCAGAAGAGAAGTTTGGCTCTTGTTTCCCGATCCGTGTGGTAAAAAAATTAAGTCCTCGATCCGCCTAATGTGGAGCCGTTAAACGAACTTCAGCCATTTCGAGCAATGCAGTCGCGTGTGAATTTCTTTCTAACAACTTCCTGGTCTACTTCATGAATAGCGGCAGTGTTGNATTTCGAGCAATGCAGTCGCGTGTGAATTTCTTTCTAACAACTTCCTGGTCTACTTCATGAATAGCGGCAGTGTTGCATTGCATTATCGTCGCTTTCTGTGCCGACTCTCGTTCATTCGAATATCCACGCGTGAGTTTATTTACGCCGGTTGTTTACATCGCCATGGGCATTCGTGAAACGTAAGGGAGCTATAATAAGAAACATTTATATATTTCATTGAAAAGAAAGTTATGGCACAGAAATTTAAAATTCAACACGGTCAATGAGACCGAATCTGTACCATTCACTAAAGATGAGGTAGACCTATTTTTCGTCTTCTGTGCATGTAGCCAACATTGATCTACCCCAAACTAACTGTAAAAAGTGACATGGTCAACAGTGATAGAAGTATTTTTGGTTATAGTTGAGTTAAAAAAAATTTATATACTGATAAAATACTTTTATTAATGTAAATTTAATAAAACTGCATTTCAAATTGGATAAAGGAAATATTCAATCATCTCAAAGCACTTGTTTACATAAACAGTTTTCTAACCTCAATCCTATCCACGTCGTCTATGATATAGGCTGTTCATGGTAAAGTGAGAACTTTTGAGGACCTAGTTACTTTTTCCTTTCAGCCATTTTTATATCCTTTAACCGCCTTTTTAAATAAATATTGCCATGTAAGTAATAAACGCAGTGTGTATTTTCCAATCCACTCGGAAATTAACGTCTGAGGCTAAAATAAAATATACTTATTGACTATTACTCCAAATGACAGGGCTTTCAAAAGTGCTCACTTTACCGTGAATAGCCTATAGTCGTTTAGGCATAAAAGCAGTTCAATGTTAGTAGACGGAGACACGCAGCTTGTACTCTGCCCCATATTCACTCTATGGTATACGTATATACATGCGTTGACAAAGTGCTACTTACAAGTCGTAGAACCTTAACTGTGTTCAATTGGCCTTCCTTGATTTCCTTTAAGTGTACAAAAACAAAATAAAACAGATATATTTTGTTGTTATTATAATCTTCCAATTTCAATACTACTTTTAAGGTCGTCGGAGAGGTTAGATATGTTTTCTACATTTTCAACGCGTTCCATCCTATTTTATTCTGATACGCAAAATAATAGAAACAAGCAATGAAAACTTAAATTGTGTAACTTGTTGTACAAATCTCAAAATGAAAGAAAATTAATACGTTAAGTTACAGCTCAAAACAATTGCTCGTGTTATTAGAATGCCATGAAGAATGTTTCTTGGAAATTTGCTATATAGTTCACCCGTATTTTAATTTCAACTTTTAACATAAAATGTTGAGTTATAATAGTTACAAGCTGTTCACGGTAAACTGGGCGCTTTCGAGAGACCTGCTTAAGTTATACTTGTACGTACATTGTGTATCATTCCCCCTTATATAAAATTAACAGTGACTGGGGCCTGATCACTTTATTCATGCGATGGTCAAAAGTAACTGCGAAATTATTATAAAAGTGAATATTTTACAAATTTAATTATTATAACGCATATATGTATTTAAAAACAGAAAGTAAAGGAATTAATTCCAGTAGTTAGAAATGTTTACCGAACACTTTCAATTCAACGTCAATATATGAAACTGTTATCATTTCGTCGTTGCCAACTTTACTGAGCGCACGCCATTCGGTGTACCCTTTAACATACATGCATGTAGGGGCAGTAACATTTTTCAAAGGTTGGTTTCAAAAATGTTCATCTAACCGTTAACAGCCTATATAAATAAAACCCTTAAACGCGGGTGAGCCAAGAAGTGTCAGATGTCAAATAACTCCCAAATGCCAGTCCTGCAACTTCAATGAACGTTTTAGCCGGAAACTTATTCTGTGTTGAACTTCGTACGAATAAAGTTCTTAAGTTAAAATTCTCATATTTACGCTAAAGATCATGGCATATGTTATTTTTCAAGTGATTTGGTATTTCTTGTGACGTTAATATCAATATCATTACACGAAAACAAAATATTCTCGAAAACTATAAAATAAGTTTAATCTCTTGACCGGCTCTAAGGGTAGAATTCGAACTTTGATAGGATCTACATTGTCCATTCACGGTTACTTCCAACATTTCTGGAGCCCTGCTAGAGTTCTACTTCCAGGATATTCCTACGCCTCATGCATAACTGAGTAAATAAATGTTCTGGGAATATTACTTTTTTTCCAAAGAAGGTAACAGCAAAAAATCTAAGACCGTATTGTTTTGCTTTTATCATATTAAGTGTAATAAAAAAACGTGAAAAATTTAAAAAAAAATGCAGTGTTGGAGTTAGCCTGCGCATTTTCTTTCAGAGCTAGGAGAAAAGTACAACTACACTGTAGGTCCGTAGTTAAATCTGCGGGCTTTCATCGCGTGCATCAAGTCCCACTATTACAGCCTCATGCAAACAAAGCTAAACGGAGTACAGAAAATTACACCAAATGTACAACGCACCACACTCGGGTGCACTCAGTGTAATAATATTTAGCATAAGAACTATTTTTTACTAGGTGTTGCCAACGCACCTATTTTCTCACTGTTTTAATTCGTATTAATTATAGATTAAATATTGTAATTTATAAATGAAATAATTGATAAAATTTTATTTGAACAAATAATAAGTTAATTTTATGTTATTTTATATTAGCACACGCACAAAACGCTTGTGATACATGACATATTAAAAAAAACGTAACACGTTATACATGGGGTGAATTTTCAAAGAATTTATTCAAAAAGTGTGAAGAAACCGCGAATAGACTATACCCAAAAAAAATGAAAAAAAAAAACGAAGAACACAATATATGGATGAGAAACACAAATTAAATAAAAATGTGATAATATATAAATAAGCACATGTGTGGAACAAGAGAAAACGATCCAGTTAGGCGACGAACGACACAGAAATAACGAGGACAGCACAACTATGATAGAAAAAACACAAGCGAAACACACACTGCAGTAAGTCAAAATAAATAGACACATATAAAAGGTTAAGATAACTAAAATTATCCAGTCTGACAATGGAAGAAACAAAAAACAACAAAGACAGCATAAGCCTATCTGGCTAGATAAAATCAGCAAAATCTACATACAAAACAAAAAAAATCACTTAATTTATAAAATTATTAAAAAATATAACGAACCAGTCAGACAACCAACATCACTAAACACCAAGAACAGCACAAGTTATAAAAACGCAGGCAGTCAAATATACAGTAAAAAGATGAAAACCGTAAAAAATACACGACGTTTCGGAGGCTGCGATCTGCTCCCGTCCTCAGGTGAGCCTTAAGGACGCTGCTGGCCGCCGAGAACTCATTGTTGTTTACTTGTACGAAATACCGTTCAATTTGTATACATTGCACAAAAGTACTCTTTCCTCGAATTAAAAAAAAAATTAGATCTAGTCTTGACTTCTTGGCATGTCAAAATCACAATTTTAGTGCGTATTTGGAACGTACAAATAAATTAAACGAAATCGTTTACGGAACATTTAACAAGGGCGACTGAAAGGTCATGTCTTATATATTTTAAACTATGCTTACAAAAGCTTATTTTGAAAAAAATATAGACTGTTATAAATTAAAAACATGCAAAATATTTCCTTATTTTGGGGATTTATTTTTAAAAAACCCCAAAAAAAAATATTTAACTGCGTGATTTTAAAGATTCGTTGGCGTAACACATGTTATGTTATTTCAATGCGAATTATCTCATTTCTCTAAGTGAGTTAGTTTTTTTTATTATTTATACGTTCCAAAAAACACTTAAATTGTGATTTTTTCAGGTCATTGTGTAAAAAATATGGCATCTAAAAATTTTTCATGTGTGGACTCCTAGCGATCTCTAGAAGTTGAATAACATTTCACACAAATATAAAATAATTCACTCTTAAGATGTATAACTACTTTTGTTAATTTTCTGCCGAAATAATTTAAGTTAAAACGTGTTCATTTACAGGTTGTTATTTTTTTTATTCCGAAGAAAATATAAACNGGTTGTTATTTTTTTTATTCCGAAGGAAATATAAAGGCCTTAAATAAGTGTTGCACCACCGGGATTTCTTGGATACTGGATAGCTCATGGCCCAAGAGAATGTATGGGATGAAAATACTCACTGTCTGTGCAGAATACAACGCCAGACTTGACACTTGTTATTCAGTTAAGCGCCTACTGAGCATTATTCACTTGCAATCAATTTCACGTGGAGCAAAACTTTTTTTTCAGGTGCGTATTTGATATCTAGGGGCAGTGATATTTCGCGAAAAGATTTCGAGACAAGATACAGTCCAAAGCACTGTAGGGTCGTCCAACTCCTTTGACTGGCTAAAAAATGTTCTGGCCCGTGATAACCGTTTGCGCACGAATCACGAAGGTTCAGTGTCGGAGTTACTTAGTCCTGATTGGCTTGGTCAAACACGGACACGGCACCAGCAGCCAATGAAGGTATAACAACAGCTGAGGTGTGTATATAGAATTTAAGTCTACTGTGTGCTCCGATTTTTACGCGAAAAGTCAGTGGCCCTATTGATAGCGAATCAAGTGTGTAGTCTATTCGCGATTAATTCACTCTTTTTTTGGATCAAACCTTTGAAAAATCATTTATATATTACGTGCTCGGTTGCTTCCTAAATTTGGCATGTATCAGGAGCGTTTTACAACTCTGTCAACATAAAAGCACCTTATTTTTTGTATCAAATTGAACTTTTCCATATATTTTATCCATAAATTATAATGATTCATTTATAATTATTATGAATAAAACAGGGATAAAATAGGTGTGTTGGTAATGCCCAGTAAGTAATAGATCGAGTGCGCACGAATGCGGTGCGTTGTCCTTTTGGTGTAATTTTCTGGACTTGGTTAACCCCTTAACGAACACATTAATTTTTCATTTGAGTTGTTGCAAAAAGGGAAATTTATGGTGTAAACAAAATTTGCTGATTTCTTATAACAATAAACACTTTGGAACCTATAGGAAGAGCTTCAGTAGTTCAATGGTGCAAGAAGTAACTAGTCAAATAATATTTGTTGTGTCAGCGGCGACCAATAGCATTGTCCAGGGGAAGGCACTGCCTGTATTGACGCTAGCTTCTGGTCTCGTACAACACCGATCAAAATTCTATCTGTTCTGCAACATATCATACGTGAACGAATATACTCGGGATAATATGCAAAGGGGATTGAGCTTTGTTTGGATGAAACGGAGGGATACCCTGGAAGTAGAACTTCAGCAGGACTTCAGAGAAGTTGGGAAGTTACCACGAGCTGACTATGTGTGGCTTGTGCCGACGTGCTCCTCGGCGCGAGAAGAGCCCTGATTCGGCCTTCATAATGCAATCGGGCGCGAAGCGGGAACCGCTGCGTCGCGCCGTCGTGTGGAATTAAGGCGCTGCGCCACCGCACGACCCGTGCAGCAGATTGCGAGGAGGGATTTTCCAAAGGGGTTTCCCTCAAGGGAGGATGGGTCGGGAGGGGTCGAGGCAAACACCTATCTGGGAATGGTAACACGTGATCATGTTTAGATGGAAATTTTCTGCGGTCTTCCCCCTCCCTCCTCCTAACAAACCCCAGGCTCCTTACAGAAGCTCTCTCTACTCTCTCTCTCTCTCTCTCTCTCCCTCTCTCTCTCTCTCTCTACTCTCGCGAGTAACGATTCTCGCTACATTCAACACGACCAAGCACCTGCTACAGACAAGTAATTACATGCCGAAGATTTCAATAAGTGGTGTTGCCTAGACGTAGGCTAAGGGTGCTGCAACCAACCCCCGCCCTTCTGTAGCNCCCACCCTCGGCTGTACTGAGAAATTACCGTTTCATTTGTTTTTTTTCACCCTATCAAAGACAGTGCAATAAATAAATTTTAATCTGTGTCAATATGAAAAAAAAATATATATATATATAAAACACGTCTTTTTTTGCATGTAAATAGATGTAAAGCACGATTTTCGATATAAATATTTAACATAAGGGCTCCCCCCCTTCCCCATTACTCGCCGAAAGATCGGGGTTTGGCTATGTCGGGAACATGGCATTGGGTTTTACGTGATATTTTCTTTGGGAAATGGTAATGAAAATCTTAGTAACTAAATGGTTACTTGACTTTTATGGCTTAAATCGCCAGAGTTAGACGATATCATTCGTTTGGCACCAAAATCAGGGCACTGGCACACCGGAGTCACGAGAAAAATCTTAACTGGTCGCCGCGAGCCCCCAACCCAGACCTCGCGTCATCTTATCAACCCTTTCAGACCGATTTTAATTTACGGTTTCGGGTGTTGCAAAGAAAAAATTACGATGCGTGCTGCACTCATGTCAACAAACCCCTTGTTTCGTTGTCACAGCCAATGAGCTGTAGGCAATATATTCAGCTTCAGTAATATGACCTAATTATTATCTAGACCAGCACGACGGTTTGCGAAATCGTTTGGTTTGAGAACAGGAAATTTTCACGAATCGAGGACAAGCTAGAATTCAAACACGTGTACGTCTGACTTTCTTTTCAATTGGATCGTAGTTTGTCATCCACCCCGTGCTACCTGGTCTGGGGATAAACTGGAGCATCAGCCAATGGACAACTTTCTGTGGCTCGAGTACACGAAGGATTATTGCCAACTTAATCCACGAAATTCCCGGGTCACTAATCATTGATATCCGCGGTGTGCAGCATAGACCAAACATAACCTACACATGCGTGATGTACACGACGATGAACACTGGGTCAGAATGAGTTAACGTTCATTCCAATTCGTCGTGAAATCGGGTGTTGATTAACAAATTCCGATTCACACTTTTCCACCGATCTTGTTCTTATATGAAAGTAAAAGTGAGAGGTGTTAAATAAATGCGCAGTAAAAACGCGTGCTTTCACGTCGAAAAGCTTAATTAAAATATTTTATCGATTACTAGATACCTGAAGGATTCGCGGGAGTCATTTTGGGACAAGCTAGAACTCAAAACACTCTGCGTTTATATAACTTTAGCCATTGGCTCATCCGGTGTTTGACACTTCCTGGAGCATGTTGGTCCAATCGTCGCCTTCAACTGTGACAGCAAGCAACCAATGCGAAGNTAACAAATTCCGATTCACACTTTTCCACCGATCTTGTTCTTATATGAAAGTAAAAGTGAGAGGTGTTAAATAAATGCGCAGTAAAAACGCGTGCTTTCACGTCGAAAAGCTTAATTAAAATATTTTATCGATTACTAGATACCTGAAGGATTCGCGGGAGTCATTTTGGGACAAGCTAGAACTCAAAACACTCTGCGTTTATATAACTTTAGCCATTGGCTCATCCGGTGTTTGACACTTCCTGGAGCATGTTGGTCCAATCGTCGCCTTCAACTGTGACAGCAAGCAACCAATGCGAAGTTGATGTCGGCATATTTGTTCATAATACTGTATAGTCTAGCCTGCAGTTAATTGAACTCGAGAATTTTCCGGTATCTATCGATTACGCATAAAGTGTTTTTGCAGGCTTATCTGCTCTCTGTGATACTACAACTCAAAGAACTTCTGGCCCGGACGTAGCGTCCGAGTATCGGTGACGTGCCGTAGTTAGGTAAGGTCTAATCATTCGTAGCTCTTTTTGACGAAAACAGAATGAGGGTTAATGACCATGAATCGAAAATTAGATTCCTGCGTATTGGTGTTCCGATTTTTATGGCTCGTGTTATGCCCGTTAAACAAACATGTTTTAAATTTTAGAAATTATTGATGTAAAATTTTGCACATTTTTAGTATAAAATATACGTATATACGAAATAATGTATGCGGTTTTTATTAATGCAATGTTAACACTAAAACTCTCACCTTTTCCTTGGTGATTAAATAAGGGCCTTGAAATAAAATTTGTTCTAACAAAATTGAAACCAGGTTATAACTTGGTGAGTAACTAAAAAGTAATTTAATGTCTGAAGCAACCTCATTTTATGGCAAAGAAAAAAAATCCAGTGTATTTTTCTAAAATATTACAGCGGTTATCGTGAAACTTTTTTTTCTCCAGAAAACTGAAACGTGAAAAAGAAATATACGGGCGGAATTTTTTATGATATGGATTCACATCTTGCAAGATTTTTGGTACCTTCTAACAATGGCTATGAAAGGTAAGCACGGCGTATGCAGTTAGACATTTTACCTCTAGGTCTGGGAATTCCAGAAGTTCCCATGAATAAAAGTAGTTGTTATTCCCTACTCCTCCCTCTCCCTTCCATTTGAAACACACCGACAGCCATTCTACGGGCATTTTGTTTTACTTTTTTTTTTCCTTCCCCTGTTTTACATGCATTGTTTCTGTTTTCCTTGCCCACCCAAATTAACATATTGCCACATTCATCTGTTTATTTGTATCTCGTGCGCGCACCTTCTTATTTGTACTGTTTTATCGTGCCTTTCGAACCATGTTAAATGGTGTTGGTCTCTTGTGCTTTGTGTACTTCCTTTAACATGGGTAGTCATCCTTTACCTCTTTCCATGTATTTTTCAGTTATTACTACATCCNTTTTTTTTTTTGGGAAATGGGAATGAAAATCGAAGTAACTAAATGGTTACTTGACTTTTATGGCTTAAATCGCCAGAGCTAGACGATATCATTCGTTTGGCACCAAAAATCAGGGCACTGGCACACCGGAGTCACGAGAAAAGTCTTAATTGGTCGCCGCAGGCCCCCAACCCAGACCTCGCGTCATCTTATCAACCCTTTCAGATCGACTTTAATTTACGGTTTTGGGTGTTGCAAAGAAAAATTACGACGCGTGCTGCACTTAAGTCGACAAACCCCTTGTTTCGTTGTCACAGCCAATGAGATGTAGGCAATATATTCAGCTTCAGTAACATGACCTGATTATGATCTAGACCAGTACGACGGTTTGCGAATCGTTTGGTTTGAGAACAGGAAATTTTCACGAATCGAGGACAAGCTAGAATCCAAACACGTGTACGTCTGACTTTCTTTTCAATTGGATCGTAGTTTGTCAGCCACGCCCTGTTACGCATTTGAGCCAATAAACTAATCGGCGAGAAAAACACGGACCGAATCCCGTGCTACCTGGTCTGGGGATAAACTGGAGCATCGACCAATGGACAACTTTCTGTGGCTCGAGTACACGAAGGATTATTGCCAACTTAATCCACGAAATTCCCGGGTCACTAATCATTGATATCCGCGGTGTGCAGCACAAACCAAACATTACCTACACATGCTTGATGTACACGACGATGAACGCTGGGTCAGAATGAGTTAACGTTCATTCCAATTCGTCGTGAAATCGGGTGTTAATTAACAAATTCCGATTCACACTTTTCCACCGATCTTGTTCTTATATGAAAGTAAAAGTGAGAGGTGTTAAATAANTAACAAATTCCGATTCACACTTTTCCACCGATCTTGTTCTTATATGAAAGTAAAAGTGAGAGGTGTTAAATAAATGTGCAGTAAAACCGCGTGCTTTCACGTCGACAAGCTTAATTAAAATATTTTATCGATTACTAGATACCTGAAGGATTCGCGGGAGTCATTTTGGGACAAGCCAGAACTCAAAACACTCTGCGTTTATATAACTTCAGCCATTGGCTCATGCGGTGTTTGACACTTCCTGGAGCATGTTGGTCCAATCGTCGCCTTCAACTGTGACAGCAAGCAACCAATGCGAAGNTAACAAATTCCGATTCACACTTTTCCACCGATCTTGTTCTTATATGAAAGTAAAAGTGAGAGGTGTTAAATAAATGCGCAGTAAAAACGCGTGCTTTCACGTCGAAAAGCTTAATTAAAATATTTTATCGATTACTAGATACCTGAAGGATTCGCGGGAGTCATTTTGGGACAAGCTAGAACTCAAAACACTCTGCGTTTATATAACTTTAGCCATTGGCTCATCCGGTGTTTGACACTTCCTGGAGCATGTTGGTCCAATCGTCGCCTTCAACTGTGACAGCAAGCAACCAATGCGAAGTTGATGTCGGCATATTTGTTCATAATACTGTATAGTCTAGCCTGCAGTTAATTGAACTCGCGAATTTTTCCGGTATCTATCGATTATGCATAAAGTGTTTTTGCAGGCTTATCTGCTCTCTGTGTTACTACAACTCAAAGAACTTCTGGCCCGGACGGAACGTCCTAGTATCGGTGACGTGCCGTAGTTAGGTAAGGTCTAATCATTCGTAGCTCTTTTTTGACGAAAACAGAATGAGGGTTAATGACCATGAATCGAAAATTAGATTCCTGCGTATTGGTGTTCCGATTTTTATGGCTCGTGTTATGACCGTTAAACAAACATGTTTTAAATTTTAGAAATTATTGATGTAAAATTTTGCACATTTTTAGTATAAAATATACGTATATACGAAATAATGTATGCTGTTTTTATTAATGCAATGTTAACACTAAAACTCTCACATTTTCCTTGGTGATTAAATAACGACCTTAATATAAAAAATGTTCTACCGAAATTGAAACCAGGTTATAACTGGGAGAGTAACTAAAAAGTAACTTAATGTCTGTAGCAACCTCATTTTATGGCAAAGGAAAAAAATCCAGTGTATTTTTCTAAAATATTACAGCGGTTATCGTGAAACTTTTTTTTCTCCAGAAAACTGAAACGTGAAAAAGAAATATACGGGCGGAATTTTTTATGATATGGATTCACATCTTGCAAGATTTTTGGTACCTTCTAACAATGGCTATGAAAGGTAAGCAAGTAGTTGTTATTCCCTACTCCTCCCTCTCCCTTCCATTTGAAACACACCGACAGCCATTCTACGGGCATTTTGTTTTACTTTTTTTTTCCTTCCCCTGTTTTACATGCATGGTTTCTGTTTTCCTTGCCTACCCAAATTAACATATTGCCACATTCGTCTGTTTATTTGTATCTCGTGCGCGCACCTTCTTATTTGTATTGTTTTATCGTGCCTTTCGAACCATGTTAAATGGTGTTGGTCTCTTGAGCTTTGTGTACTTCCTTTAACATGGGTAGTCATCCTTTACCTCTTTCCATGTATTTTTCAGTTATTACTACATCCNTGCTTTGTGTACTTCCTTTAACATGGGTAGTCATCCTTTACCTCTTTCCATGTATTTTTCAGTTATTACTACATCCTTGCCTCTGCCAAATATTAAGTTATATTGCACTGACCTTAGTTCTCCATTCAACAAACACTTGTAGACTTATCACGTAGTTACATAACATTAACTTTATTAATTTATATATTCGTTTGTAATATGTACAGTATTCTTCGTAGCCCTTTCAACCAAAACTCTATCCAAAGTAATTTAGTTGCTTTTTAATTTATTTTCCCAATTTATTTTTATCCTCATTTTTATTTGTTTAACATTTGTGTGGCACACAGTAATATTTCTCGATATATCCGTAATATCCTTGCCTCGTTTTCGTCGTTTTGTCTAACATTTATAGCCAATTTCTTAACTTAACTTTAAGTTGTAATTCAAATTTTAGTGTCAATTTGCCTCTTAATATTCCTACATAATTTTTTAACAACCCACTGACTGCTAATTACGTGTGCTTTGCTTGCGCTCAGGCTGACACTGATATTATTTACTTTTAAATCCAGACGCTTTTCTACTCTAGGACACACGATTTAACAATCGTAATTCTTTATACCTGCCTTCCCACAGCACAGTATCCTATAATATTAATTTCACACTCCGAGCACACTTTCAAGCTGTTCCCTACCGTCGGAATGTGTTGGCTTCAATCGCGGGTCACATGTTGAAAAATGATTAACCTTGCCAACCTCTCGCCCATTTCCCTGTCAAATATAATTATTTTTACCTTAAAAAATTACTGCAATCACAAACTTAGTTCCACCTTGAACAGAGAGTCAAGAACAAAAGGATCAGGGTAGCTACTTCAATTTCCTTCCCTGTCCTCTCGTTTTTTTTTTTTTTTTTTTTTTTTTTTTTTTTTTTTTTTTTTTTTTTTNTCGAGCTTTCCTTAACGACGAGGCAAGACAGGCTTACTCGAGTTTATTTCTAACGGGATGGGGGGGGAGTTAAGGCTTCCGTTTGATATCCCTCGATAACTTGGCCATTTGCATAATTAGAAACGCCACTCCCTCCTTGATAAGGCTAGAAACTGTTTAAAAAAAAAACAGGGCCGAAGAAAGACCATGAAAATATCTTACACAAAAAAAAAAGAGAGAACTGAATAAAAAGGCAATACGACTTAAAACGGCCGGTGAGAAAGCGAAGACGAATGGAAGAATCTGATGAGTGAGAAGCGTTTACAGAAAAACCTTACGAATATATACTTTTAATTACTGTCGATAGTATTGTCAATAGAAGCGCGAAAGACGCACACGCGAAATACAGGTGAAATTTATTTAAACGCGTTGCGTCGAAACGAGAATATGCAACTGCTCGCAGTGAACTTTAACACGTCTGAAAACAGCATATGGAAACAAAACCCTGCAGTTAGCGGTTTATATTTTAAAGTAAATAATTATTATTTGGAGTACCCACTTNTTATTTAAAGGCGTTGCGTCGAAACGAGAATATGCAGCATATGGAAACAAAACCCTGCAGTTAGCGGTTTATATTTTAAAGTAAATAATTATTATTTGGAGTACCCACTTTCATGGGCAACAAACAGCTTCTTGGCTCCAGATTGAAGGACGACATGTCTCAAACCTTCGTTAACTATACCCAGGTTCATTTTAATGTTCTATATGTATATTTAATATATTACTTACTGCGTGTTACGTGTTTATATTTGCTGTTTTCGGTTACGTAAATATCGGTAAATACATTATAATTTAACTTATNTTTCATGGGCAACAGCTTCTTGGCTCCAGATTGAAGGACGACGTGTCTCAAACCTTCGTTAACTATACCCAGGTTCATTTCAATTTTCTATATGTATATATAATCTATTACTGCGTGTTACGTGTTTATATTTGCTGTTTTCGGTTACGTAAATATCGGTAAATACATTATAATTTAACTTATAAGTATACTGGCTTCGAACCAGTGGCGTGTGGTGAGTTGTTGCAAGGTAATCTGGCATTAGCTCTGTGCTGTACCCTGTTGCTTGCTAGTTTACACTCCCACCACTGAAACGTAGCTCGGCAGGTGACGCCACAGGACGCGTGTAATGGGTCCCTTGCTGCTCGCTTGTGAGTGGTCGGAATGNACCAGTGGCGTGTGGTGAGTTGTTGCAAGGTAAGCTAGCATTAGCTGTGTGCTGTACCCTGTTGCTTGCTAGTTTACACTCCCACCACTGAAACCTAGCTCGGCAGGTGACGCCACAGTGCTCGTGTAGTGGGTCCCTTGCTGCTCACTTGTGAGTGGTCGGAATGCAATCAGTTTCCCCAGGCTGCTGCTGCTGCCTGCACCGAGAATGTACAGCTGTGAGCAAGCACCGGTTTACCTTGCAACAGTTCACCACACGCCACTGCTTCGGACGGAGCACTGCGCCCGATTGTACACCCAGCACAACACATTAAAGAGTAGAAAGCACACTACCCATATTGTCAGAAAAAAAATGCTATTTAAGTTGCATACGAAAGAAACAGTACGTATATTTTGTAACATTGCAAAACATGGAGATCTCCTGAAACACGTGGGTATTATGGCGAGTACTAATGTGGGGTAGACTCTAAAANCCTGAAACACGTGGGTAGTATGGTGAGTACTAATGTGGGGTAGACTCTAAAATAAAACCAGTTAAAAATGCTCCTCATAAGCATATTGTAGATCTGTTGAAACTGCTTCACCTGAATCAGTAAAATTATATCGATCATTTCAGTGACTGGTATTCACTGATTAAGTAGTGATTTCTACCGATTCTTAGTGAATTTCACCGTCCTGGCAGCAAAACCTAAGTGCATTCCTCCGATTCGCCCATCGATAACAGCTCATTAGCTGAAGATTCAGTAAAATAATTCTACTTATTTAAATCACTGACTCATATTTAGAGTGTGGGGTTTTTATTGGGGCATTCCGATTTGCTCCTTCTGCCTCATTCCGCCGCTGTTCTATCCTTATCTCATCGATCACTCTAGCTAGTCAGTTACGACAGGACACTCAGTTGTACTCTCTTTCTCATCTCAACCATATTTACCTTCGCTCATAAGGGGCAGTGTGCGTATGCCGTGGCCCGTGGATAAGGTTATTTCTACTCATGTTAGAAACCAAGCGAGTTTTACTATGGGAGAGTTTGGCATAGGGAAAATTTCCACCGCTAGGTGCGCAGTGTTCCAAAGAGGTCACTCTTGAATAAAAATTTTAATATGCGTGAATGATAGAAGAAATATTTTACTTAGTTACGAAATTATTTTATGTTTGATTTATGTTTATTGCAACTATCCTGTTTTTTAAAGTAGGAAATAGAGCAAATCTGGTACACAAGCGACCCTAGCGCTTACCTAGTGGTGAAAATCTTTGGTTGCCAAACTTTTAACATTGATATTCTCAACCTAAGAAGAAGTAATCTGACCCATGGAATGTACGGTTTTACCAGAATAATCGTGTTTGAAAACTTTCTTTTTTTTAATCCGGCCGCAGTTTGCCTGCTGACGCGCCGGAAAGGAAACTTTAACCAATAACGCACTATATAATAATAGGGCGATTAAATTCATGTGGCGCTTAGACGTCCAATAAACGTCAATAAAAGCAGAGACGGCCAGTGATTCGTTGCAAGGCGGACTAGTGTCTTCCCATAACTCTGTAAACTCAAGCAGCATATCGTATGGACTCTAGGGCAACGGTGGTGGTGTAGTGGTCAGACACTCGACTTCCAACTAGGCGAGCCAGGGTTGGTCCCGCGTATTACCGCACGTGGGAATCGCGCCGGACGATGCCGCTGATTGGCGGATTTACTCGGGGATCTCCTGTTTTACCCCTGTCCTTGCATTCTGGCGCTTTCGCCTCGCTTCGCGCTCATCGGCCTTCAGGACCTCGTTGTTAAGAGCTGTCCAGATCTCTTGTGTTGCGAACATTCCCTTAAACAACAATCGAGCTTCTCTGGATCGCACGTGATGTGACGTCATGTGCGGAAGAGCGATTAACTGACTGATGTCACATTCGGAACAAAATCTGACCTCTAGCCACACCGTTAGAAATGTCTGTAGATTTACGGAAACTTTCACGTAGATGCAGAGTTAATTAACGGAAAGACGACTTGTAATGACAGATAACGGAAATGAACTCCGAAAAATATAAAATACGGAATCTCTTCGTATTCTTATGGCTTCGATTTTAAGACACGAACAATGCCGATGGAACTTGTAGCGTATAAAATCCCATCTTCACAACGCTACTTCGTGTAAAATAGTAGTAGGTGAGTGGCGAACCACTCATGGAGTAGCAATTCGTTGATTCTTGTTCAAATCCCGCTGCAGGACAAAACCTTCTGTATACACAGTGAAACATTCACGTGGCAAAAATAAAACTATTTTTTTGTAACCTCGTTTTATAAACCGCAATTGAAACAAAATAGAAATGCGCTATAACACGACTTGAAGCTAATAGAGGCGGGTTCATCACTTTCGTGGGAAATCCATATTTGCGAAATACTTCGCGTGGTAGGTGTGTGGTTCAAGTTATTGAATGTTCATTTTTCGATTCGTGTTCAAACCCCACTAAAAGAAAAATATTTAAAAAAAAATTTTTTATTTCTCTGTTATACACAGTAAAATACATTACGAAAATAAACCTGAAATAAGAAACAAACTCGCCAACACTCTAACATGACTAGAAACTAAAAGAGGTACATACATAATCATAAATGAATTCCGCATTTACAACACTAGTTGCTGTGAGAGCGTGGTAGGTGAGTTGGTAATGTGTTGGGCTGACCACATTGTTTTTCCTAGTTCAAATCCAGCTACCAGATAAAATTTTTAAAACTTTTTATAGTCATTTTTACACACAGTAAACACCTACATGACGAAGGAAAAATTTTTTTTGTTACTCCTTTTTATAAAGAGCAGATTTAATAAAAATACTTGCACGTTTATGGAGGCGTTCCGTGAATTCGCGGAGATTTATGTAAAATTTACGGAGAGAACGTTTGTAGAAAAAACGAAGAGTACGTAATTTCAAGAAGATGTCTGGGTAATTTGTAACCGGTACTTTCCATAATTTTACGGACATTTTTTCTAACAGTGCAGGTTTTGCATTGTAAATCAGTAATACCACGCTAATACATTTTTTTTTTATCAGATACAGGTAAAAACTGTTTCTTATTAATATCAGAACGAACACACATACACTGTTGCACCGTTCAACATAACTAATTTAGATATATTATAATAAAAAAATATATTTTATACGAAATTGTTTAATTGTCTACAGTATATCAGTCGAACATATACCCTTGTACGTTTTAATTGTTTCTCTTTTCTTTCTTCCGTTGATAATTACAAAGACATGACAGGTGAACTAAAAGTTTTTTTTTATGTGATCTCTCATTGTGTTTTAACAGGTACTTATCAACTCGTATTGTGTTCGCTTCATTTCGCGTTCTTTGCGTAGTAATTTCCGTCAGCTTTCTGAAGAATTATTGTGTAATCAAGGGGAAGGTTTCGCTTCTAATTAATAAATCAGATAGCGCTTTAAAGCCACTGGAATTATGTCGTAAACAACGCCTCGTAAACTCTTGCCGTCGCCTTAAGATGCAGGAGAACTGAAGTCATCATCACAGAATGCCGGCAGTTCATTTTTTACTGTTCGTATCATCGCTTCGCCTATTACCCCCGCCTTAAGAGGCTCGATGGCGGGTCGACTTACAGTCTTACTTACGGGCGTAAGAGGAGCGCACAGTCATCCAGGGAAGACAATTCTTAAGTGCTTACGAGCGAACGCCGGGAATTTTACAGTCGTCCCCGTTGGCACGAAGATCCGGGGCGAGCGTATCCGAGTGCAGTTTTTTACGGGCGCGGCCGTAAAACCTCCGTTTAAAAGCGAAGGTGGCGTCTCTAGTGGAAGACCATTCAGAATCCGCCGTCTCAACAAACAGTGATGCAGTATGGAGGAGGACAAAGAAGGATATTCTGCCTCGCCACGGCCAACAGGGGCCTTTTCTCCGAGCGAGGTTCGATAACCTGAGGTACACGGCGCACGGTGAATAAAACATGGTTTGTAAAAAAAAAATAAAAGAGGAATGCATTTTCGGTGCATGCGGGGAGTATGAAGTATCTTAGAATATTCCCCACCGGTATTCTGAATTTCGATTCCCGTGGGTGTTTCACGTCTTCTCCCGCCATCTTGAGGTTCTTGGTTTGCACCTGCATCCGCCGCGGACGAAGGGAATTTTCTCGTCGGTGGGTTGGTTGGCCGTCTCGCGATGTGGCTGTTTACATTCCCACCGCCGCCTTCGTTCTGCCGACCCTCCTACCCTATCTCATTTTCCTCAGGCACGTCGTCGAGCAGGGCGATGGAATTCAGTGAGAGTGGAAAACCAGTCCCGTGCACTTGCATCCATCCTATCAACCTACGAAAGCGTGATGTATTTCCGTTTTTCAACTTTTCTTCCTTTACGTAGGTCAACGATCTGTTCTTCCTTCACGCTTTATAGTGATGCACAGGTTTTGAGGGGGGGGGGAAGGGGAATCAAGGCTTCGAAAGCTTATCTTTTCTTGGTGGTGCCCAATGGTCTGGCTATTTTCACCAGTATTTCATTATCCTATCTTATGAAGAGGTCACTGCATTCTCTGTTCCTTTTCCTCGCAAATACTGTTTCATCTATGCCTTCGCGTTGATACGTTATCAATTCTTTTCCGATCCGATATTCCCTACAGTTGTTGGCAGTGTGTTAATCCCACCTGTTTAAAGTAACAGATTTTTTTGTCTTTGTGTTAATTCGCGAATCTGTTCCGAATATTAAACCGGATCTCGCCAGAGTTTGATAAATTCAATATTTAAGATATGTTTGCCTGATATGAGGATTCTTTCATGTTCTGTGCACTCCTGGGTATGTGCAAAGTTCAGTCCTAAATGGTTGTTAGAGATTTGTTACTGTTTCAGTCACTTTTAGCTAATTAAGCTTTATATTGCATTGGTTCAGTTGAAGTGAGCAAAACTCACTCTATTCTTCTGTTTAAAACAAAAAAATTTAATTTCTTTAATGTTATTGCAGTTACGTGAAATAAAAAGTTTTAATCTCATGATCAAAGCATTAACAGATTTAGCATAAACATCCATCCCAAAGCGATAAGACGAATCTTCCAAGTATTTTGTAGTCTGAGAACAAATTTTCGAGTTCACTTGGTGTCCTTTCTGACACCAATATCTTACATTTTTCGAACTTTTTCGTTGTCTCCTTAAATACTGAGCATATTATCATATCTGAAAAGTTCATGAACAGATCTACGTCAAGCCTGCTTAATAAAACTAAAATATGTATTTTGTGTCCCGTCTTATGAAATGAAATAACGTAGAATTACAGCCGACTTCCTGTCGTTTCTGGCCAGTATAAATAAACGAAGCCAATGAATTGAAATGTTTTTAACTGTCGAAGTAATCCTTGTCATAATATGGCGTGTTTCAATGTAATTGTTTAAAATAATTGCTTTTTATGGGTGTTCGAAGGCAAAACTTGCATTATTTTGTATTTGTACTAAACGCCGCTAATATTATAAACATGACATGGTGATATTTCCTCCCGAAAAAAAATATTGCGTATTATTTATGTAATTGAATGTCAAAATCACTATTTTAACTGCAAAAATACAATTCAGACGGGAAAAAAATTCTACTAAGTTTTCCAGGGGATTGAGAAATCGCATAAAAGAAAGTAATGCGTTTTAATAGTAAAATAGATAAAATCATTCGTTTTTAGGTTTGGTAGTGTATTTAAAGTAGAATTTTAACTTCAATTAAACTGTACCAGTATTGATATATTGTAGCTTCTAGCTTGGGGACCTATCGACTCTACAAAAACAAAGTGAAAACCCTAAACAATTACCGGTGCAGAAATAATATCCACAATACTTTTTTCATGTATTTAATAAGATTTTTTCTTTGTACTTTTGACAGCAAATATTTCCAAGATTGTAAGCCTATTGTCAACACTGATTTAGTAGTTTATTCTACCCAGTTCGAGTTATTTTAAGAGTGATATGTAGTCTATTTTTCTGTCATAACTGTCTTTACGAGACAGGGAAAAAAGCTATTTATTTATTTCTCATCACATTTTCGCATGCGTTCAGCTCAACTACCAAATATGTTATGCACGTCTCAGAAAAATCATCTATAGTCCGTTCAAGTCCAGAAAACTCGCACCGCGTTCGTGCGCACTCACTTTCGTAATACATTCCATAAGAACTATATCTTACTAGGTTTGACCAACATACCTACAAATTTCCCCCCTGTTTATATTCATATTGATTATAAATGAAATAATATAAGTAATAGAGAAAATATAACTAGAAGTTACAATTAACCAAAAATAAGATACTTTTATGCTATCACGCCTATGACACATGGCATACCTAAGAAGCAACTAAATACGTAATACATGGGGTTATATTTCAAAGCTTTGATTCGAAAAATGTCAAGAAACAGCGAATAGACTACAGCACTGAAGGGTAGCCCTGAAATTTTTGGAGCTCAGCGGTGGACGTGATGCGGCCTCGGCGTGCATTGTCTGTGCAGACGTCGATAAGTCTATACGCAGATTTCTTTCCCGCCGTTGTCTTCCGAGCCAGTGATTAAAACACTATACGTGTTTTGTTTTCAGCAGGAGGGGTGTGTTGTACATAAGGGGATGTTCGCATGCTGCGGGGATGGAGATCTGGGACTCGTGCTCAAGGTCGAGAAGGTCGCTAGTGCACAGTTTTGTGTGTAAAAGGGGTGGAGAGGGAGTGAAAACGCACACAGTCGTAAAGTTCTGCCGCAACGTGAAGCTTTATTTCCTTTTTTTTTTTCTTTTTTAAATATCCTTTCTTAATATATCCAGTGTAGGGTTCTTCGTTACTTGGGACCCGTGTATCGGGTTCTGGAACCGCAATGCCGCCCCCACTCCTACACCCATCCCTTATTCGACCCCGCCATTTTCTTAGCCCGTGTTTTACGAGGCCTTGGACCCTGTTGTATCTGAGGGGGGAGGGGGCGCGTCGTCCGCTACCCTCGTTACCCGGTAACGAACAGCCCAGACGAGAGAGTGCGAAAATGAAGATTAAAAACTGCATAGGTCGATGATATTGGACAGCTGATGGACGTGAATATTTAACACAGTTTGGAAGTTGGTTAAAGTTGTAAATTGGAATAGAAATTCCTTACGATATAAATTTTTCTATGCAGTTATAGCTTAATAGAGCATGGAAAAAAAATGTGTATTCGTATATATTTATTATTTAAAAAATTTATATTATTTATTCTTTTTACTTTTTATTTTGCTTTGCTATTCTAGGCGACATCTTAGGACCTGTAATCCCCTTTATGCAATGTATATTTACGCCTTAAATATGATTTTATAAAATTCACAATTCAAAATTTAAATAAAGTGCAATTCGACAACCTACCTAAAAATAAATTACCTTTTAAAAAAATTGAACCGTGATGTTCTGGGTTTGAATCACTGATAACCAATAATCGTCTGCCGAATTAGTACTGTACGTATGTCGTTCCTTGTTCAGCCTCCGTTCGTAGAAGCGGCAACGTTAAAAACAATAATTTAAAAAACGCAGAGTGAATCTTAAAAATGAAGCTTGATTTAAATGTAAAATTTCCGCAGTAAGAACTCGTAGCTATTTATATCTCAGACCGATTCATTATTTAAGGTTCCAGGCAATAAGAGCTTACTTGTAGTTTTTTTGTTAGAGTCGACTGTAGCTTTACGGGTGTTGTTTTACTTACCGTAATTAAGTCTGTGTTTCACCGCTAGTGAAATGTCAGTTGCGCTGATATTGCATCTTCTTTGCGTTTCGTGCTTTAGTATAGCCCAGAAGGCACACAAGCAATTAAATTATAATTTTTTTTTTTCAACATATGTTATTTTATAGCTACGTTATCTAAATTTCGCAAAACAAATTTAGTATACAACATTGGAGCACAGAGACTTCTAAACAAACCATGATTTCGGTTTACTATTTATTTATTTATACAAGCTTTATTTGAGGCGAAGTTAAGGTTTTTACCTTCTCTTACACTTTACAACGTACAACAAAAGTAAACGTCAATTCAGTATTTTATGATTCCTACACACTACATCCACGTTATTCAAAATGAAACAAAAAGACAAATTAATTACTTATTATGATTATACTACACTTTCACATAGATAGGAACTTGGGTGTGGCCTATTAATCAAGCAGGAACGCACAAACCTAAACAAGTAAATAGTAAAGAACTTGGAAAAAGCTCATCCTTAAACGCATAAAAAAATTTATCGTAACAATTACTGTCAACGTTTTGGTGGTGTTTATGTTAAGGCAAAACAAATTTGTGTTGAACTGATGTTAACTCCTGCGTTGACAATTTTCTTGTTTTATGCTTTGCTTTGGAACAACATTCCGGTGCAAAATAAATTAAGTACGATTATTTTGGCACTAAAATAAAGAATAATTAAGGAAAAAGATGTTAGGGAAGTGGGAACAATCGAACCAACGTCCTGTGTGCATGACGATCTCCGCTTGCCAAAGACCTGACGTCCTACCAACTCCTCCGTTTTTACACTTGTTATTGCGTTTCATATTGTGGTTATTCTAGAACATTCAACCGCAAACTGCAGCACACTTCCTTTATGTGGAAATAGTTCATGCTCAGAAAATATGCGTATATTTGGCACTAATGTCGTAGCAACGAAAGTTTTTTTATTTTTCCTGTTATTTTATACGTAATACATTTGGTTTTGGAAACATTACTCAATAGCTTTCTTAACATTAACACTTCAACAGTATAGTTGCCTTATAGTAATGTAAGACTTAGTAAACGGTTTACATTTATTAACTTTGTCACGACGTTATAAATTTTAGTAAAACATTAAGGTTCAAAGAAATGGCTCAAACCCCATTTTTTTCGTTGCGACAACATTAGACTTTTTTCTCTGTGTGTGAGATAGAAATGTATTAAATTTATGAAATAGAGTTGTATTGTAAATACAAATAAAAATAACAAAAAATGATTAACAGACTAAGCATACTTTTTCATTACGCTAATATTAACACGCATATATATACTTATTTATTTATTTATTTATAAAGAGAGATAGAGAGAGAGAATTCCACAAACGGAATTGTATCAGTAATCACAAAAAATATATGGAAGTATACAGACCAAGTCTCGTTACATACGTGATCACTGTCTTAACATATTCTCCAAAATGTTGTACGTGTTTTTACGTATCTGTTTGGCAAGTATGCAACCACGGTGTTTAAATAGGGGATCAATATTAAAAAAATTCTTTCTCGTTGCATTAATTATATAAAGATAACAGCTTCAAACAAAAATATCCTACGTGACATTTCTTAATGAATAGTTGCACGTTGAGAAAGCTTGCCAAATAATATGTTTAATTTTTCTTTTCTTTTTAAAATTCAACATTCAAATTTACTTTATACAAAAAAAATGAACGGACTATTATTTTTTTCTAATTTCTTAACGTGGCAGTATTTTCTGAGGAAACTGCGTTTAATATTTTTTTTTGTTTTGAACAATTATCTTTTACAATGATGCATTCAGAAAGGATTTATTTAAGATTGATTCCCCCATTTAATCTCTGTGGCTGCAGGCCTAATGCTCAAGGCCCTTAAGAGGTAATAATAGCGTGTTTTCGGTGTTGTTTGTATATCGTATTCGAATCGTTCTGCAGCAGGTTCAAAGCGTGTATGTACAAAATAATTTTTAATTTATGTGTTTGCCCCCTCCACCTCTTCCGCAAGGATACAAGTATTGTTTGTTCACGGTTAATTAAACACTTTTGAAAAAATCTTTTAAAAATACCACCCCTCCTGCACCTGCGTGTATTTTAACGGGCACACTGGCTGGCATGCACTCAGTAAAGTTGGTAACTACGGAGGGAAATTTGTTTTATATCTTAATGCTGAATTAAAAGAGTTGGGTAAACCTTTTGTGGGTACTGAAATTATTCCTTCCGCTTTCTGTTTTTTTTTTTTTAATGCATACAAGTGTAAGAATTCCGCTTCCTGTTTTTTAAACGCATACAAGTTTAAGAATTAACTAATTTGTAAACTATTTCCTTCTCTAACAAATTCACTATTTCACTAAAAGAACGGAGGAATAAAGTGATCAGGTGAATAGAAATGTTAATTTTACATGTATTTTAAGAATACACAATGTGCATGCAAGTAGATCTTAAGCAGGGCTGTCTAAAGTGCTCAGTTTACCGTGAACAGCCTACAGTAATGTGGAAGCTTGCAGGTGTCGTGACATCCCATCTGGCACAAATGCACTCCCCTATCATCCCTTCAGTCTGGACCACACACGCCCACACAGCCAGGGATAGCATCTGTCAGCAACCCCTCCCACAATCCTACTTCCCTCGCGGGCATAAATTACAACGCGACTGCCAATTCATCTCTCCCTCCCTCCTGAGACCAAGAAGTCTTATTGAGAATTCCCGTTTTCTTTGAGTGCCTCCTTTCCTTCGGTCTTTTTCTTTATGCACCCCCTCCCCCCCCNCGTTCGCTTGCACGCGAACCATTACCATTTCCTGCGAGTCAGGAATGTAAAAGGAACATCAACCCCACCCCTCTTATATTTCAGACATTTTCGTTCCGTTCTTGTGACTGCTTTCACAATTTTTCAATGAATATTTCCCGTTCCCAATGCAGTTCTCTCACCTATGTCAAAAATATTCTACTAGGTTATACATAAGATCTGTGGGGCTTTTAAAAGCAAAATAATTTTGCGAAGTTTACGTATTGTAAAAATGCCAGTTTGGTATGAATTTGCATTTCTTTTAGGAACGTTTTAATAAATAATTGCAAATTAAAATGTTTACACGTCAATGCGCATAATGTTTCGAATACGGCATTATTTTATCGACAAAAAACTCAAAAACTTTTTTAATTTTGTTTCTTTTTTTTTATATACAACACAAACACGCTATCTGTAAGTTTGGAAACTCCTACCAATAAGGAATAGATCGATTGCTAATTTATCCTAGATAACGATGGCATAAATAAAAAATACTGATATCAAGCTTTAACTATTAACGCATAATATAAAATACTAGCTCTGGCTCGTGGCTTCACGAAGCCGGAATTCAATTTGTTTGTTTGTGTATTGAAATAAAATAAATAATTTATTTTTACCGTGGTATGGCGAGTAAAACCACACGAAGTTTTCAGGAACCGGAAAATCCATTCTGAAGTGGTTAGGAGGAAACACAGACACGACAGAATGCAATAGGACCTACATTAATTCATACATAAACCCTATAGAATTACTACATCAAGTACGAGCTACTTTATGAAGTGAGCATTTTCATAAACAGCCGATAAAATTTCAAGAATTTTAAAAATGTGATAATTTCAAGAAGAATCAAATGAGTAATCTCTGTCCAAAATTAAGTTCTTCTCAGAGAAACACATGCCTGAATTTGCGCATAGCTCATCGTGGGTGAATGTGACGCTGAATTTTGTTCGCAAACTTCAGTGGGATTGATTTCGTGACTTGCACTGTCTCTCACGGAAAAAAACGTTCCACTACAAACGTATTCTAAAGCGCACTTTCAGTGCTCCAGCAAGGTCACGTTTTCAGTGCTGAAACAGTGTACATTATGAGAATTCTGTGCCGAGACTTGAGAATGGTGGTCTTTGGGGCGTTATTGTATATTGAGGGTGACCCACATTAAAGCTTTTAAGACGCATGCTTAGCAAATGAACGCTACAATTGCGTTACAGATTGTTTTAAATACAGTTTTTTTTTCTTCGCGAAACTACGAAATTCGTTCCAGAATATATCAGGCACACTATAAAAACAATATAAACCTCCAACACAGCAAAAAAAAAACCTTTAAAGACTACCCGATATCAAGAATGTTCTTGTTATATATAACGCCAGTTTAGAAGTTGAGTATCTGTCACAGTGAATATACTTCGATGCACACAATCACTTTCAAAATTTTTTTATACTAAAATTTCCTTACTTCCAAAGTACCATGAATCTGTCCAAGTTTTAAAGGTGTATTTGCCGTTTTCAGAAGCAACTTCTGTCGGAGTTTCATACTGTTATACTTTTTTTAAATTGTTGTCAGACCATACTTTGGTTGGGGGGGGATCTCATGATGGTAGAGCATGTGGGGTAAATAAGTATAAGGAGCTATTGGTTACTGCATTGCTATACAATAAAACATCTGGCGATTACATAAAATACTGTAAGGTCGGGGGAGCATTGTTAATTTAACTACATCCACTACCTTACTGAGAGCCACGTTAGTATATTGTAATGGTCACACCTTGAGAAGTATCCGAAGGCTGATCAAGTATGACGAGTTACGGCGGTCGGCACAGCAGGCTTCTTATGACGTCCATCTCGGCCGACGTCACATGGAGACAGACCCCTGCCCCGCCCTGCATTGCCCTCACATAGGCGTGGCATAACGCAACATGGTATGATTCCCTGGCTGGTAGAGGGGATTCCTGCTTACCCGGGGTTTTGGGCGATGCGAGTCCCGATTGCGGCAACTGGCTGTCCTGATTAGAGCTCATGTGTGGCGGTGCCTTCAGGCAGTGCGAGGATTAAGGCCTGTTCACGCTATCGTAACAACACGCAGTTGCTGCGTGAATTTATATTCGACCTACGACTACAGGTACCTGAATGATTATTAATGAAATATTGGGGGAATTACATTAAGGTTATCCGCGCACTATTTAAGAAGAAAATTTGCGTTAGAGGTTAAAGGATTTAAAGTTTTAAACGTACTGCAGAGAGTTTATAAAATTATTTCTGAGATTGTTATTCGGGTCACGGCGCATGTTTGCGTTCGTCTCTGGAAAGTAGACTTTNAGTTTATAAAATTATTTCTGAGATTGTTATTCGGGTCACGGCGCATGTTTGCGTTCGTCTCTGGAAAGTAGACTTTGATCACGTTCAGTACTAATTAAAATACACGTCTTGTATACCTTTCCCTCTTTCCCCACCGTAGCCAATTGTTTCACCTTTTGGCAAGCAAAGTACTGCATTTTCATCGTCACCACAGCTTTTTGTTAATTAGAGGGTCCACGGCAATTTTCTATGCCTTTTGAGTTTCCTCTGTGTACTTTCCGTTGACTTTGTCTTTCCCGAGAGAAAGACATTTTAACTGAACTTTCTCCCTGTAATTTTGTCTTTAAGACATTTGAAGTGGCAATTTTTTAGGTTTTTTTTTTACTTCGACACTTTGATGGTAATTTATTTGTGAGGGCATATAACCTGTGATTTAAAAGCGTAAACAATGAAAATAAATGTAGTATTTTATTCACATTTAAAGGGTCGTTTTCCTGTGGAGCCCAAACAGTAGACAATAAACTGTTTGTTACTATTTATATGTCAATTCATATGTTTTGCATTTTTTTAATAAGTATGTTTTTCCATNGTTTGTTACTATTTATATGTCAATTCATATGTTTTGCATTTTTTTAATAAGTATGTTTTTCCATTAAGTCTATATGTTAAAGTTATTTACCGCCTAAACATTGAACGTCTATATTAGAAAACATCGACTTTTGCTACTGATAACTTTGTTTAAATTATCGATGCAGAAAACAATCGAAGANACGTCTATATTAGAAAACATCGACTTTTGCTACTGATAACTTTGTTTAAATTATCGATGCAGAAAACAATCGAAGATCGATGTTTTCCTTCGATGTCCCAAACCTAGTTGAAAGCCTCCCTTCGCTAGACAGGGCGCATGCGCGAGCCGGGCGAAGGAAGGCCACTCCTCTCAGGGACGAATGGCCCGACCAACAACCCCCTTCCTTCCCTTTCGTTATGGAGTCTGCGCCACTTACCAGCGGGGATGTGGTTACGGATTAATGAACGCCGGCGCCTGGGAGGAGATGCTGCGGCGCGGATGTCAGTCGCTGCCCAGTGCATCACGTTCCGGCGCCTAAACTGCCCTGCGAGTGAGTGAAGAGATTTGGGAGGCTCTTAACATCGGGGTCTCGAGAGCCGATGAGGGTGAAGTGAGGTGAGTATGGAGCAGTGCCGGAATTAAAGGGCGGGGGGACGGGAAATCCCCGAGAAAACNGATGAGGGTGAAGTGAGGTGAGTATGGAGCAGTGCCGGAATTAAAGGGCGGGGGGACGGGAAATCCCCGAGAAAACCCGCCGACCAGTGGCATCGTCCGGCACGATTCCCACTTGCGAGTGACCCGGCCGGGGATCGAACCCTGTTCGCCTTGGTGGGAGTCGAGCAGGCTAGCAACTCAAATATTTAGGTTTACATGACAGTTATATTGGCAGAAGTCATTGTTATTTAGTTACCCTACATGCGTGTAATGTTTCTTAAATGTTTGGTTTTAATTGCAGTGTTAAATTTTCTAATGACCCATGTTTAAAATATTTTCAGAATTTTTAAATTATTTGTTAACGTAATGTTTTAATGCAGCATTTTGAAGCAGTATTTTTTTAACAAATTTTAATGTAATATATATTTAAATGTAAACATTTTTCAATAGTTGGCAGCATGGCGCACAATGTAATATGCAAGAGGGATTATTGAAAGTGCTTCAAGTTTAGGCCCTATTTTGCTTCTGTAAATTCAAATTGGACTGTGTTGAAAAAGATTATCTGTTTCGAACATTATCATGACATATTGGATCCTGGATGTTTCAGCTGGTCAGCCAGGACTGCTGATCCAGCTTATTGGAAGTGTAGTAAAAAGGTGGTATTAAGATAATCATAGCGCCAAGAGGTGTTTAAGCTGTTAATTAAGGCAGATGGTGTGTGCGTGGCGCAAAAGAAGAGGGTCTTGATCAGTATTTTTTGTGGAAAAGTACTTTCCAAACCAGGCCATTCCTGGCGTATAACAATAAGGTTGCTATGATGTTCAACTAGATATTCGTGTTCCAGAGTAGCTACAGTGCGAATTTACAGTTAAGTAAAGCCTGTATTAAGGTGCAGATGGCAGCAGTTTGATTTACTTTATGAAAGATTTGTTTAAGACTTTGATGATTTTGTCTTACTGAACTTANAGTTTATAAAATTATTTCTGAGATTGTTATTCGGGTCACGGCGCATGTTTGCGTTCGTCTCTGGAAAGTAGACTTTCATCACGTTCAGTACTAATTAAAATACACGTCTTGTATACCTTTCCCTCTTTCCCCACCGTAGCCAATTGTTTCACCTTTTGGCAAGCAAAGTACTGCATTTTCATCGTCACCACAGCTTTTTGTTAATTAGAGGGTCCACCGCAATTTTCTATGCCTTTTGAGTTTCCTCTGTGTACTTTCCGTTGACTTTGTCTTTCCCGAGAGAAAGACATTTTAACTGAACTTTCTCCCTGTAATTTTGTCTTCAAGACATTTGAAGTGGCAATTTTTTAGGTTTTTTTTTTTTTACTTCGACACTTTGATGGTAATTTATTTGTGAGGGCATATAACCTGTGATTTGAAAGCGTAAACAATGAAAATAAATGTAGTATTTTATTCACATTTAAAGGGTCGTTTTCCTGTGGAGCCCAAACAGTAGACAATAAACTGTTTGTTACTATTTATATGTCAATTCATATGTTTTGCATTTTTTTAATAAGTATGTTTTTCCATCAAGGCTATATGTTAAAGTTATTTACCGCCTAAACATTGACCGTCTATATTAGAAAACATCGACTTTTGCTACTGATAACTTTGTTTAAATTATCGATGCAGAAAACAATCGAAGATCGATGTTTTCCTTCGATGTCCCAAACCTAGTTGAAAGCCTCCCTTCGCTAGACAGGGCGCATGCGCGAGCCGGGCGAAGGAAGGCCACTCCTCTCAGGGACGAATGGCCCGACCAACAACCCCCTTCCTTCCCTTTCGTTATGGAGTCTGCGCCACTTACCAGCGGGGATGTGGTTACGGATTAATGAACGGCGGCGCCTGGGAGGAGATGCTGCGGCGCGGATGTCAGTCGCTGCCCAGTGCATCACGTTCCGGCGCCTAAACTGCCCTGCGAGTGAGTGAAGAGATTTGGGAGGCTCTTAACATCGGGGTCTCGAGAGCCGATGAGGGTGAAGTGAGGTGAGTATGGAGCAGTGCCGGAATTAAAGGGCGGGGGGACGGGAAATCCCCGAGAAAACTCGCCGACCAGTGGCATCGTCCGGCACGATTCCCACTTGCGAGTGACCCGGCCGGGGATCGAACCCTGTTCGCCTTGGTGGGAGTCGAGCAGGCTAGCAACTCAAATATTTAGGTTTACATGACAGTTCTATTGGCAGAAGTCATTGTTATTTAGTTACCCTACATGCGTGTAATGTTTCTTAAATGTTTGGTTTTAATTGCAGTGTTAAATTTTCTAATGACCCATGTTTAAAATATTTTCAGAATTTTTAAATTATTTGTTAACGTAATGTTTTAATGCAGCATTTTGAAGCAGTATTTTTTTAACAAATTTTAATGTAATATATATTTAAATGTAAACATTTTTCAATAGTTGGCAGCATGGCGCACAATGTAATATGCAAGAGGGATTATTGAAAGTGCTTCAAGTTTAGGCCCTATTTTGCTTCTGTAAATTCAAATTGGACTGTGTTGAAAAAGATTATCTGTTTCGAACATTATCATGACATATTGGATCCTGGATGTTTCAGCTGGTCAGCCAGGACTGCTGATCCAGCTTATTGGAAGTGTAGTAAAAAGGTGGTATTAAGATAATCATAGCGCCAAGAGGTGTTTAAGCTGTTAATTAAGGCATATGGTGTGTGCGTGGCGCAAAAGAAGAGGGTCTTGATCAGTATTTTTTGTGGAAAAGTACTTTCCAAATCATTCAACTCCTGGCATATAACAATAAGGTTGCTATGATGTTCAACTAGATATTCGTGTTACAGAGTAGCTACAGTGCGAATTTACAGTTAAGTAAAGCCTGTATTAAGTTGCAGATGGCAGCAGTTTGATTTACTTTATGAAAGATTTGTTTAAGACTTTGATGATTTTGTCTTACTGAACTTANTTGCAGATGGCAGCAGTTTGATTTACTTTATGAAAGATTTGTTTAAGACTTTGATGATTTTGTCTTACTGAACTTACTTGGAACTTTTCCCACACTTCCCTCAGAAACGGAGTTCAAATGTATCTACCAGGTAACTTTATTAGTTGAGCTTAGCTGAGGTATTAATAAGATTAACTGATGAAGTGAACTAAAGTGAGAGAGATTTTTTTAAATATACACTGTATTAGACTATCTCTTGTATTAAATCTTTTCACTGTGCTGCCAAATGTCAACCAGTTTAATAATTTTCTGAGTAGAGCTTTCTATTGAATTTGTGTCGCATACGTTATTACTGCTAAACCCTGAGTCTTTGCGTTTTGCATTAACGTTTTATTAGTGATGATTAAATGCTATTCAATAATTGGACTGTTTGTTTTGTTGGTATTATGTGTAGCAGTATCATTCTCTATCAATATTACAGTGTCTTTCATGTGTTCTATTGTGAGTGGAAGCTGCGTTTTCAGAGTAAAGTAAACCCATGCAGATATTTTTAGGATTAGTACACACTTACATGATTTATTTAATGTCACCGTATTCTCACTCAGACGAATAATTTTACTAGTGATCTCACGCTGATATCTGCACTTTATTTGACTCGTATGCATATGTACTAAACCCTTTATCAATTCAGTCAGTTGAGCCCATACTAGGAGTGTTTCCCACTGCTACCATCCTACAACATGCTGCACAATAGGTACGAATATGTCTATAGAGCACATGTGTGTGTGTCTGTAATTGTGTAGCGAATAGACCTATATGCACAAGAATTTTTGTAATCCGTTAATGAGACAATATTCCTATGTAATTCATTTCTTATTTTTTTCGGAACAAAAAATGTTACGGAGTTACTAATTTTGCAGACGAACAATGACAGAATATTAGATGTGAGACAGTACCAGATATAATGTTTTCAGCTAAATAACTTTATTTTCGATAATCGATATTGTTAATAAAAACTATTTTTTTTCATAATGCGTTTAAAATTTTGAAACCATTTTTTTTCTTAAATAAATGTTACTGTAACAGTTAAAAGTGTTAAATGATCTCGCATATCTTTAGTGTGTTTTTTTTTTTTTTTTTACCAATTTTACACACAGTAACGTTATTATTTTAGCTCATATTCAGCGATAGTGTCAAAATCACGTTCTCGTAAACTAAATAATATTACATTCAGTCATGATTAGTAAGTTAGCACTGAATGAATATACAGATTAGATTGCTTTTGATACTCAACACTTTCCATTCAATAAAGTTTCGAGGGGTATCGGTGTGTTGAGATATCGAATCTCACTTATCTACAGTATATACAGATAATATATGCAACTAATCTATATTACTTTATGTATAAATCACATATGCTTGCAGACATATATTACATAATACATTTATTATATGGAACTGACTCTGTACAACACAACAAAGGAAGAACCGTTAAACAAAATGGCAAGGGGGGAAAAGCAAAAGACCGGACGATACAATAAAGACTCACAAGCGAGCAGATTGGTCTCGCGACGACAGCTCGTGGCCAACAGCGAGTAGTTTCACGCGAACTACACAATTGCCAGCGGCACCGCGAACGTAAACCTTCTATTTATACCGCGTGAAATGCAGGACTGTCAACGATGAAACAGATCCCAGGCCGCCTTCCCGAACGAATGGCCATCACAGCCGGTCACAAGGTTTACACCTTCATTTACACACGAAGAACGAAGCTTTAATTGACCACCTGCGTGGGGAACGGAGATTTGCTGCATCCCTTCTTCGAAAGACGGTTTATCTCGTCCTGCGAGCGTAAAATAGGGGAAATAGCGTGAAAGCTATACGTGAACTCCTACATGCACTCCATAATAAAGTGTTTAATGATACAGCTTAGGCGCGTTCATTTTAGCAATATTTTCTAAGAGAGGTGTAAGGTCGTTAAGCTTGTATTCTTTGAAGGGTTGCGCGTTTCGATTATTAGTTTTATCACCGTAATCAAATTGCCCTTATTCAAACCTCTTATTACGTAATCCGTACAAGTTAACGATGATATCACAATAGCAAAAAACCATATTGCATCTTACCACGACGCTACATTTAAGCAGTACTCGTCGGGAATGAGGTGAAACAGTTATACAACATATTAATTGAACTATATTATTTGACTTTAAAGGATTAATTTTTACGCTCTTGTTAGGTTGACCACCGTGGATAGAATGGTAGCGGGTTATATTAAGTTGTGGAAGCTTTGGATCTGAATCGCAGTTTCGATGACGTCGAGAACGCTAATGTGCTTTGAGGCTATCATATTACGGGTTTCAGTCCCGAGAGCCATGATTATGTGTGTTAAATTAATCAGTGTGTACGCCATTCTGCAATTAATTTCCAGCATAAAGCGGGGAAGTATATGGGCCCAATTAAATAAACAAATACGGTTGAAATGTAGGTGCAAATTTCTTTTAGGTTCCTTTAGCGTGTAAAACGTTCCCATAAAATCTACTCTTACTTCACGCCCCGTATTAAAAAAAGCTTAAAATTCACGGTGTTCACAATCGCCAAAGCATGAGGCTCATGTAGAGAAGAGGAAGAGGCCAAGCCAATCATTTCTCGGGGTCCAGCAGAGATATGAGTAAAAATTTATAAGCATCCGAGATGGTCAGAGGCGTATTTAAGAAGAGAAGGAGCTAGTGCGTTGAAAAAGGAGGGGGGGCTCACCCCATTAAAAAGTTAATAAAACTATGTCTACACACAATTTTTCACTTGACGTCAAAAGTAAAACGCTGAGTCACGTTTGTGTTTCCACTTTCCTTTCAATATGTTTCATTTTTCACCATAACTTTTTTTCTGATCATTGCGGAGGCGAACGAAAAATTTGGGGACAATGTGTAAACGTATTTATTTATAAAATAAGAAATTAGCTTACTTTTTATGTTAAAGATAATATTAACTACCAATAGTTTTGTAAACTTGCATTGTAAAACCAACGCCAACCTTCTCAGGGCAAGCAAAGCCCAGTAGGCTTTTATCGATCCTCGGAATATTCGTAATTACCGTAAGTGGTTCAAATTATGTTTCCAGCTGTATAGCGGATATTTGTAACCACACAGACGTTATACGCATGCCATAAAAATGTTATTATTTTAAGTGAACGCTGACAATTTTGTTTCAGATACCAAACAAATTTATTTGTAGCGTAGTTATTAACACTGCACTCAATTTTCTCTTCCTCAAAATATCTACATTCGTTCCCTTGAACCAAATAAAGTATTTAAAAATAATTTGTTGAGCTGAAAAATTTTTTGGTTTCTCCGAAATCATCTAGGTACGTGTATTAAGTGCACACAGCTATTTTTCAAGTACCTTCAACTGGTCGGTTTGGTTACCGTAAACATTATTAATATCATTAGAGAGTCAAGTGAATATTTCGTTTGGTATGGATAAGAATTTAGTTAGATGGAATAATCTTAGATGCCAAGTGTTACAGAATTTGTGGAAGCTGCAAGATCAGCTTGGTCCAGTACCTTCATTTATTTGGTTGGCTGTAGGGTGATCGGCTCATTTGACTGCCTTTATTCGAATTTACAGGTCTATAGTTTGTTTATAAATTTTTTACAATTAGAATAGTAATACTATTGGTTAGTGTATCTATTGTTGCGTAATTGTGTCATAAACAGTAGTAATTAAACAGTTTCAACAGAAAACAAAACGTTAGACATAAAATAATATATAATTACAAGAATATAGTTGTTTTCCCTACAATAAGTTTAGTCGAGTGGTGCGATTACGAATCTCTGTCCTTATTTCACTGTAATTTATATTAATAGAAACTCTAATATATGGTCAGTCGTACAAATCTTTAGTTGCACCTACCAAATGTTACACGTTTGTGGTAAACAATAAAAACAAAAAAAATTGCTTTCTTCAACAACATTTTTAATTACCCCTGTACAAACAATTTATTTGGTTGCGCCAAACAAATTTTGTTTTATTCAAGAAAACTTTTCTCTGAGTTCACAAATAATGTAGACTTGCAAAGTGTGATATGAGTTTCCGTAAGTGTGCTATTCTACAAAAAAATGTATGTGTATTTTTTTCTTAGAAATTTTTTTGCGACCAAGAGCAAATGATTTCTTTTAACGTCCCGTATTTAAAAACATGCTGCAAAGAGATCCAGGCGTCAGAATGGTGGAGCATTAGCTGTGTGTATTTTCTCTCTACTCAGCGGTGAGATTAGGGAAATGCATTTTTATTCCCGCGGAGGCAGTACACCAGCCGCCTACGTGGCGCGCGTAACCTCCAGCAGCCGCGGAAGTTGGCGGCAGAGTTTATTCCGGCAAAACAGTNACATGTCTATGTTGGTAATGTACGAAGGTGAATCACGCTTATCGGCACTCGGCGTAAACTGTTCCCAGGTCGCCACAAGGTGACCCACCTGACGGTCGCGTCCATAAACTAAAGATCAGGTATGCCGATCTCGTTGACTGCTCACAAATCTCCGAGACCCAACACAGAACTGCTTTTACTGCCAACACGTCCAGCAAAACCGGCTTGGATTGGATTTCCAGGTCATATCACTTATTAGTGAGCAAGTGCTTTGAGATGTTTGTATACTTCCTCTGAACTATTTTTAAAGTAATTTGATTAAATTCAAATTGGTGAAAGAAGTGTGTTCATATAAAAGTGCTTGTCTTTTGAAAATCGAGATGTAAAGAAACCCGTTTATCGCTGTCGATCGTGTAACTTTGAAAGTGGTGTTGCTTTGGTGTATGTCAACGTTGGGTACATGCGCAGAAGACGAATAATCGGTCTACCTAATGTTTGGTCTATGGCCGCGCCCGATCTCCGTATGGAGTGTAACAGCACCGCGCCAATGGACACCCATACACAAGGATTGAGATGCACACAATCAGCACGTAAGAATATTCATTTGATACCGCAGGTGAGCAGTTCCAAGCGCGAACCTGGTACTGGTACGCCGTTCACTCCCCTCTCACATCCTCTGAGACTATCACACTCAAGAGGCACCAGCAATCCGGCCGAGGCACTAGCCAACCTCTACTGACTGTGTAGCCACTCACTGCATCGAGCCTTCTCTCGGTGGGGAGCCCTCCAGCAGGCGGAGTTTCAACCACTACCCCCACGAGTCCATCCTTTTGGATCTGACACCCTAGAAAACCCGTGATGGGGCCTATCCGATCGCCCTTGGCACTATATAAGGTTTCCATGGCACTAGTGGGTTGTACCCTCAGGCCCTTTCAATCTCCTTGCATTTCTTCACAATGAAATTCAGGGCTTGTGCCCTGTGGCCCAACGGTCTGAGAGCCAGTTAGTCCAATAGTCCAACGTCCCGCCTAGTGAACGTTCCTCGGTACCATCTGCCAGTCCGTTCATCAGGGCAGATACCCCTTGCCGCCTGTGAGGAATATGGATGGACGGGGTAGTCCCTGGCCNAAAAACTTAAATATTGTATCGTGCAATTTACTTAACAGAGAAGATATAAAATTGCATTAATTTTCCACACAGAGCCCCTGCAGTGCAATGCAAGTATTCCAGTGCTTACGTATTACATGAATACATCAAGAAGAAAATTGTTTGGCGTCGTGTGTAGCCACCCACGCACGACCAGCTGCACCTCTTTCGTCGGACTTCAAATATGCGTTCACATACTACACTTCTATTCTGTCATGAATTTCGATGGGTTTAATCCCTTCCCTAGACATGTGCTCCTCTTTTATGCATGTTGACAGTGAAGCCACCATCTTGACACTACTGGCACCCTCGTGCATCATGGCAACTTTATTCTTCCATATGTTGTATGTACATCACACTGTACTTCTTTTTCGTAACATCTTTCGAGACATTCAAGGATCGTCTCGAATTTTATCTCAGTTTTAGAGTTTCCATTTGACTAACCTTCGCACTTGTCTATGGTATAGATTATTCATTGTACATTCATACTTTGTGAACAGGTGTTTTGAAAAATCACCCTTGGTATGATATGCTTGGTCGTTTCCTGGCTAAATCTTTTATCACAAGAGTCTTATCATGATGGACCGGGATAGCGGGGAAGTTTTAACCTCGGCGGCCTACATCTAAACTCGGTTATATTCGGCTGCGAACATTGTTGTTGTGTTTTAAAGGATGTCTATGCCAATTAGTCGAAATAGACAGATGGAGTGATGAACAACGTGCATATGACATCAGGGCGTATTTTTAAAAAAAAAACGCTACAGTAACGTGACCGCACTTCGTTTGTTTTGACAGAATTGGCCATAATGCTCTAGTGCCTTCTGCGCATTTTATCAAAACGTGGGTGAATAATTAATAAGAGACTGGTTCTTCTCCAAATAAGAAGCCTACAGAAAGACCAGACCTTCGAGCACCAGAGAACATTGCTTTCGTAGGAGCGGGTTTGAACGAAGTCCTTAACGTACTGCTCGATGTCACTCTGTTTCTTTTGGGATATTGCGATGTAGCGCGAGTAGAGTTATGTATCAAGACTAAAGCACCTGTCCGTACAAAAGCGAAATGGTTCAGGAATTACGGGAAGAGGACAGAGTAAGTCGGTGGAAAATTTTGCCAGCTATTCCTACAGCTGATGAATGGCAATGAGGACATCGTCCATAGCCTAATTATGAGTGATGAAGCACATGTTCAACAATCAGAACATGTAAACGAACAACATTTTCGACACTGGGCTGAGAAGAACCTCAAAAATATACACCAGGAACCGTTGTATAGTACCAAGGTTTGTCATATCGTCGTTTGGGATAAAAGGAACTTTCTTTCATAATAACCACATCAGCCATTGTATTACAGTAACTGCATAGCGTAATTCCACAATGGCGGACAATGTTTTGGATAATATTTCGGATGATTGAGCACCCCAAGATCAACAGGGGCACATGGTTCCAGCAGGAAGAAGCGACCAGCCATACCGCTCGAATATATCAATATTTCAGAGGTTTGTTTCCAGATCAACTCATTTCCAGATTCGGGGATGTTCCATGGCCGGCAAGGTCGCCAGATATTTTAGCTTGCGATTTTTTCTTGTAGGAGTACTTTAATAGCAGAGTCTTCGATCATCCCTCATGAAGTGTTTCGTTACCATGGAAATATCGTGTCGCGTAATGAGATCTCTACAGTCGCGGTGCTAAGAATGTGTGCAGCGAGAGGCAATCTTACGAGCCTGTTTTTCAGAACATGAGAAGTTTCCACATGATTGACATTGCTAATGTAGATGGTGTGTCGAATACTCTGCCATTTGCACGTAACATTGTCAAAGACGCATACCAGTAATACATGTCATGGGTTCAAAATCGCCCATTATTCTGGTCCATCCTGTACTTCCGAGAATTACAATCTACCTTATTTTTGTTTAAACGAAACTTCTACTCAAATGTTGTCTACTAATTATAATATTTATTCCGTACTAAAACTGAATTGAAAACAGAGAGAGAAAAAAGGTACTTAGACAATAAGTAGTATGACATATACTTATATGTTTTTGCAAAATATTATAAAATTGAGATTGTGAACGTAATTAGTAAATCAAACGTTTCTTATTGCTATATTTAGGTTTTCAGTAGCCTAGTGTAGTACTGGAAATACACTTCATTATAATGTACNACAACCTGCGTCTATCGCCGAGTGCTCCAACTCCAGCATAATCCCTCCTTGAGTTCGCCCACGCTCTACATGGCCGCCTGCACCTCTGCCACCCTGCTGTCGCGAAACAGCGCGCCTTATTCCTCTCTCTCTCTCTCTCTCTCTCTCTCTATCTATCTATCTTTATCTATCTACACTTCTCCAGTAAAGCTAGGATTTCGTTGTCGTAGCGGACTGTATGTGTGTCTGTTGTACGAAGGTGAATCACGCTTATCGACACTCGGCATAAACTGTTCCCAGGTCGCCACAAGGTGACCCACCTGACGGTCGCGTCCATAGACTAAAGATGAGGTATACCGATCTCGTCGGGCTGCGCACAAATCTCCGTGACCCAACACAGAACTGCTTTTACTGCCAACACGTCTAGCAAAACTGGCTTGGATTGGATTTCCAGGTCATATTAGTGAGCAAGTGCTTCGAGATGATTGTATATTACCGTTATACCGTTGTATAGCACCAAGGTTTGTCATATCGTCGTTTGGGGTAAAAGGAGCTTTCTTTCATAATAACCACATCAGCCATTTTATTACAGTAACTGCAGAGCGTTATTCCACAATGGCGGACAATATTTTGGATAATATTTCTGATGATTGAGCACCCCGAGATCAACAGGGTCACATGGTTCCGGCAGGAAGATGCAACCAGCCATACGGCTCGAATATATCAATATTTCAGAGGTTCTTTTCCGGATCAACTTATTTCCAGATTCGGGGATATTCCATGGCCGGCAAGGTCACCAGATCTTTCAGCTTGGGATTTTTTCTTGTAGGAGTACTTTAATAGCAGAGTCTTCGATCATCCCTCATGAAGTGTTTCGTTACCATGGAAATATCGTGTCGCGTAATGAGATCTCTACAGTCGCGGTGCTAAGAATGTGTGCAGCGAGAGGCAATCTTACGAGCCTGTTTTTCAGAACATGAGAAGTTTCCACATGATTGACATTGCTAATGTAGGTGGTATGTTGAATACTCTGCCATTTGCACGTAACATTGTCAAAGACGTATACCAGTAATGCATGTCATGGGTTCGAAATCGCCCGTTATTCTGGTCCATCCTGTACTTCCGAGAATTACAATCTACCTTATTTTTGTTTAAACGAAACTTCTACTCAAATGTTGTCTACTAATTATAATATTTATTCCGTATTAAACTGAATTGAAAACAGAGAGAGAAAAAAGGTACTTAGACAATNCGTTATTCTGGTCCATCCTGTACTTCCGAGAATTACAATCTACCTTATTTTTGTTTAAACGAAACTTCTACTCAAATGTTGTCTACTAATTATAATATTTATTCCGTATTAAACTGAATTGAAAACAGAGAGAGAAAAAAGGTACTTAGACAATAAGTAGTATGACATATACTTATATGTTTTTGCAAAATATTATAAAATTGAGATTGTGAACGTTATTAGTAAATTAAACGTTTCTTATTGCTATATTTAGGTTTTCAGTAGCCTAGTGGAGTACTGGAAATACACTCCATTATAATGTACNTAAACGTTTCTTATTGCTATATTTAGGTTTTCAGTAGCCTAGTGGAGTACTGGAAATACACTCCATTATAATGTACAAAAATGTTTACTTTTGATTGTCTGAAAAACGTACAAATTTGGTGAGTTGGTTTCTCAAATGAGTTTTCTTCCAGCATAGTTGCATACGATATGGCTAATGATAGATAATGTCTCGTCAACGGGGTATTAGATAGGGAACCAGTAGCTTGACGCAGTGCGTTCTGAAAACCGTGGAAAACGATTATTAGCATGTCCGGATCGCGGGTAGAACTCGGGTTCTCGTGTTTGCGAGTCCTCGCTATGTTAACTCTACACCATCTTTCTCTGGCATTCATTCCTATGTTACGGGTANGTTCTCGTGTTTGCGAGTCCTCGCTATGTTAACTCTACACCATCTTTCTCTGGCATTCATTCCTATGTTACGGGTAATTTTTTTTGCTTAAGACGGAAGGGTACACTGTAGGGAAAAATAAACTAAGCAGGGTTTTCAAAAGTACTCAATTTNGTTCTCGTGTTTGCGAGTCCTCGCTATGTTAACTCTACACCATCTTTCTCTGGCATTCATTCCTATGTTACGGGTATTTTTTTTTGCTTAAGACGGAAGGGCACGCTGTAGGGAAAAATAAACTAAGCAGGGTTTTCAAAAGTACTCAATTTNTTTTTTTTTGCTTAAGACGGAAGGGCACGCTGTAGGGAAAAATAAACTAAGCAGGGTTTTCAAAAGTACTCAATTTACTAAGCATATCATATCAGCGGCCAATGAAGGAAGTGATTCTAATGTGCAGGACATCATTCGTTGTTGACACAACATTCCGTAGTCTCATTAACAGCTACTGTAAGTGATACGAAGTACAAACACATTTTAACTGGTCCCGGTATAATAGAACATTATACCGAGATTAGTACAGTTCTGAACAAAAAATGTGCTGGTTGCAACAACGCCTAAAACGACATATTTGTCTGTGGTTGAAAGCATTTACTGCCCCGCCTACCTGGCGCCTGCAGTGTGTATGAAATCCGCGTGTTTTTTTTTTTTTTTACGAGACCATTAAACGTTTTTTCAATGTACTGAGCCACGAAAAGAAAGCGCATGGCACACGAAGGACGAATAGTACTTTCAATACGGCACGCACCTTAGAAACTCTATTTCTGAGTCCTCCAACATAACTACCTAATGATGGCCTTTTCACACTGCTGTATCTCAAAAATGCTGACCGAGAAGATACCAAACTGTTATAGGGATTTGCACTGTACTTTGCTACAGATTAACCACCAATATAATGATAGATTAAGCGTTTAAAGTCCAGTAGTTGCAGCAGAATGGTGGGGATCTGCACGCTAGTTCAGCGCCTTGAGAGTAGAGGCGATGGGGCACGAGGTGAACGTATCAGTGTCGTCCTTATCGCTCCCCTGCTTCTGTACCTCAAACGAGGGAACATCTTCAGGTAGGCGGAGCCCTTGCGGTCTCTTCCTGACGTTATTGCAACTTCCTCACCACGCCACCTGAAAAGTTGTTCCCCGTTCTAAGTAGGCTCAGTAAGCAAGTGGGTAAGAAGTATTAATATTTGTACAAATCAGATTAGCCCCCAGAAATGCAAATAAATTTTTCCCTCGTCCCTATAATAATCACTAAGCATCCTTGAAAGCAGATGCGATTGCTTTGTTTCTTAAATTTCGCTTCCTAGCGAGTGTAAGTACTAGTACTCGAGTATAACGAAGAAAATACAAAAACGACAGCGTGATAGAATTAGAGAGTTGCCAGTCGGTAACATTTAGGTTTTAATTCACTGTAATCCTGGGCGTCGCATCGTCTTCAGACTACCCGTGCATAGACGTGCAACATGATACCAAAACTTTACTCTCATCTCCGCTAATAAACAGGCCAAGAGTTCAATGAAAGCTGACAGCGGTTGTCTGCTATTATATTGCGGAACATTTCAGAAAGTTGATGAGGATGGTGTGGACGATCAGGCGTATGACTGATATCCACTTACATCCTATATTGCTGCAGTGTTTATTTTAAAATTTCAAGTCTTTTATGACACGCAAATGAATAATTTCAACTGTATAATTGTATTTCATTGTATGTAATGCAAGCTTACACTGGAATTCTAGCACTTAATGTTATAGTTGCGCTTCGTGTGTTTCTTTACAACGGTTTCCTTTGTTACAGATGTCAACCAGAGCGGCACCATAGACCAGAAGGATTTCGAACTAGCAGTGGACGTGAGTGATTTTTAATATAACTCCTTTGTAGTAATATATTTGTCCTTACTATTTTCTCACACGTAATGCACTGAACTGTCAGTGAGACAGATTACGTTCTAAAAGAATATAAAATGTTGCATACTTTCATGTCTGGAGATTGTACCGGATTCACAACTCCCCTTCTTAATTAACAAAGCAAATTTCCTTTATACGTACACAGCAAAAAATTGAAATTACACGTAAAAATTTGTGTTTTTAGTGTTATTAAATTAATGTTATTTTCTAGCATCCCCAGCTNGCTTCGTGTGTTTCTTTACAACGGTTTCCTTTGTTACAGATGTCAACCAGAGCGGCACCATAGACCAGAAGGATTTTGAACTAGCAGTGGACGTGAGTGATTTTTAATATAACTCCTTTGTAGTAATATATTTGTTCTTACTATTTTCTCACACGTAATGCACTGAACTGTCAGTGAGACAGATTAGGGTCTAAAAGAATATAAAATGTTGCATACTTTCATGTCTGGAGATTGTATCGGATTCACCAACTCCCCTTCTTAATTAACAAAGCAAATTTCCTTTATACGTACACAGTAAAAATTGAAATTACACGTAAAAATTTGTGTTTTTAGTGTTATTAAATTAATGTTATTTTCTAGCATCCCCAGCTNAAAAAATTGAAATTACACGTAAAAATTTGTGTTTTTAGTGTTATTAAATTAATGTTATTTTCTAGCATCCCCAGCTTAAGTATGACCTATCTATCAAGTGCCGATAACTGTAGAGAAAAGGTAATAATATGGAAATATTTTTGAAACTGTCGTGAATATAACTATACTACAACAAAATCATTCAAAACTCTAGAAATTCCAGCATTTTCTGTTACATGTTTGGACAAAAATTATTCAGATAATTCCGAATGTTTAATATTTGCTCAGAAAATTTTACTTTTAGCCCCTCATCCCGTGTGTGTAATTAATACTTCTAAAATAAACACACATGAATATTCTCTGAAGGGATTGGTAATTNAAACACACATGAATATTCTCTGAAGGGATTGGTAATTTGTAGTAATTTCAGTATTTCGAAGCATTATTTGGACATATTAAAAGCTAGCCTTATATTCTGTTTAAAATAAATTAAATTACGACGGTAAAAATTTATTGGTGTGCAGAAACGTAACTAATGCTTTCCATCTCTAACACTGACACTGGTGATCATTAACCAGGTTATCTCGGCAGCCTTTAATGTCCATAATCGATTAAAACTTTCACGATCGAACATCAAGTGTTACTTTATTTCCCACATTGCTAATGCAGAAACTTCGCTAATCAACTTATGTAATCTTGCGTGTTTTTGCCACGCCAAGCTCGCATTTCTATCCAAACACTTGTTGATTACAGAGTCACGGATCTAACTTCATCTCATACAGCAACACAAGAGCGTAATATCTAATTAATTGTCTTTTCGGTGAACTCCCAGGGATCGTTCATTTAACCGGCAGTTCTTACTGTCACATTTCCGGTCGCAACTCGGTTCCCCGCATCCGGTGTCTCACTTGTGTTCTTTCATTGTTTGGGAATTCCTGAAAAGTGTTCTCATGCTATGAGTCTCCCTAATAGACCTACTTTTATTTCAGTAGAAAGTATAGTCTGTCTCACGAACAAGTGTACTTTCTTAACAGTTCCTAGGCATTCTTGTTTACATGGATATGACGGTGTTTCTCCCCACCACAGATGATGTTTACATAAACACACACAGCTGACTATCAACCTGGCCAGAGTGTCAACAGGAATTATTTTTCCAAACTACTTTCAAAACTGTAATTTTAAAAAAACGCGCTCGTTCGTGAGACAGATTACATTCTAAATGGCCTTAATTACTTCCTCTATTTTTTTTTGCTGTGGGATACTTCTACTTAAATGATGTAGCATCAAAAATGAGTTTATTTCGCATTATAGGCCTATCAGATCAACGCAACAAACATTTATGACGTATATTAGGTTAGTTTAAACAAAGGAAACCTTTTGTTTGTCGTTTTATTCATTTAAGCGATTTTTAATGAACTGTTTGATTTTAATTTTATGCACGTGCAGAAAACAAAATTTTGGTGGCTTAACCTTTTTTCCAATAGAGGCGTGCTATTATTGTCCACGCAGCCGAGTGTCATTAGTACCAGGTGTTGTATACAGACCATTAGATCCGAAGAGAGGATTCGTAATGATTGGAACATGGCTTGCGAGGCCTTTGAGATGGGATTGTAATGATGCCTAATACGACTCACCAAATGAATCCGTGATTGCAGGCCTGAGTGGAGGTTTATCATTTGAAAGAGTTACTCCAGAGGGACAAGCAGGAAACCGGTATTTCAGCAGAAGATCCAAGTCAAGTTGACGCCTACCTCAAAGAACAAGATAGGAAATAGATACAAACGAGTTTCTGCATTGAAAAGGTTCAACATTACCGGGAATGATGATGGCGCTATGTGGCGCCAAACGGTGCCGGCTTTTGCACTTTTTTTTTTTTTTTCGTGAGCAGCATGGCGCTATGTTGGCTGAGAATTGAGTTGGAGTAATCGATCGGGGAACCAAAGACAGAGCAATAAATGGGAGCGGCTTGAGGTACCAAGGGGCCGCGGTTGTGTAGTGGTCAGACTAATCGCCTCCCACCTAGGCGGCGGGGTCGCTCCCGGGTTTTCGCACGTGGGAATCGTGCCAGAAGAATGTCTCTGGTCAGCGGATTTTCTCGGGGGTCTCCCGTTTTCCTCCCCCTTGCATTCTGGCGGTGCTTCATAATCACCTCGCCTCGCCCTTATCGGCTCTCAAGACCTCGGTGGTAAGAACCGCCCAAATCTCTCCACTCAACTTGAGGCAACAAACTCCCCCTCAAGCCCCACGTGGTAGCCAAACTACCCACACACGAAACTCCATGAGAGAAATTACTGGTCCGTTTCGGAATCTGGTCTCGAACTGGATGCCACAGTAGTGAGAGGTCAGCACAAAACTACCAAGCCAACCATGGCTACCAATATTAGCAATACACTGTAAAAAAATATATATTTTACAAACAATTCTTTGGAAACTATCTTGCAATAATATTCATGTAACACCGGAAGTCAATTAGAGCAAATTTTACAACACGTTTGTGTGGAATGTGCAAAACTGAAGTTTAATTTTAGCACCAAAATACTGTATACTACATATTTATTATAATCATGAAGATACAAAAAATATTTTGGGTGTTTTAAAAATGTGTGGGGCAAATATCTAATATTTTACTTGTGATACAAAAAAAAATTTGGCAATTAGTTTCCAAACCAAACGTTTGTAAAACGTGCCAAAATGTTTACTGTGTACGAAAGTGAAGGTGTGTCTTATGCCTGGTACTCAATTGCCATAATTGTCTAATTAACTTCCTACGGAATTAAGTACTTAAATAGGAAATATTTTTTTTATGATGGCACGCACGTCGTACACACATGCAGATGCTTCCTACAAGTTGAGATGCACAAACTAGAAAAATGCATTTGCTGTCCTACTGAAGAATAACAATTCACCAAGGGTCCTGAAATTCTTAGAAAAAAGTGACGAATTTCAGGAAAAAAGAAATTAGTATTTTTGCAGTTCTATAACACCCACGAACATGCGTAAATTGCGCTCTAAATAGGCAAAGTCTTAGGCGTATCTGCCAAATTAAGAATTGTTGTGATGGTCTTCCCAGATCTAATTTTACTGGGACTTTAGTCTCTGTGTACTTGCAGATGCTGCGATTTCAGCGGGACATCCAGTTAAGAAACATCCTGTAGACACGTTGCTTCGAAATTCACGTGGAATAAGAATTAAAACGTATTCTGGAAGAATCACCCCCAATTTTAGTCGATCCATGTCTAAATTTTTGACATTTGCTATGCGATATCATGATGCTCATCATCCTTGCTCACCGCATAAATTAAGCACGCTGGGCAAAACGACCAAGCCGTGTGTGGCATGGTATTAAAATACATAGGCCTAAAGTAGTTTCTCAAGAGGTTACAGTCAACACAAGTGACAGCGGCTGAAAAACAGACAGGGCTGAGCAGTCTAGTAGCCTACAAATAAAACCACGAATTACGCATTCCTTAACCATCCTCCTACGGCGAACGGATCATGTTGGCATCCCGAGTGGTCAAATGTTCAACGGTAAAGAAAAATTTCATTTTAACCCCTTTGCATATTATCCCGAGTATATTCGTTCACGTCTGATATGTTGCAGAACAGATAGAATTATGATCGGTGTTGTACGAGGCCAGAAGCTAGCGCCAATACAGACAGCGCATTCCCCTGGACAATGCTATTGGTCGCCGCTGACACACCAAATATTTTTTGATTAGTTGCTTCTTGTACCATTGAACTACTGAAACTCTTTCTGTAGGTTCCAAAGTGTCTATTGTTATAAGAAATCCGTAAGTGTTCTTTACGCCATAAAATTTCATTTTTTGCAACAACTCAAATGAAAAATTAATGTGTTCGTTAAGGGGTTAAACATCTGCGACTAAGGTCATTCCTCGGCGAAAATCTTTGTCGATAACAGAGCCAGTTCCAGGTTAAATTGAAAAAAAAAAGTAACGATTGTAATGCCTTTACGGACAATTCATAGGTTCAACCAACAAACTATAATAATTATGAGAAGCAAGTAATTTAATTTTTAGTGAATGCCCTTGTAAAACAGCAGTGAACGAAAGAAACTCGGCACGTAAATTATTTCTTTATGTTTTATTGTGCCGTTAGGAATTTTTCTACGCCTCGAAATGATTATTAGTTTGGTTAATTGACTCCCATTAATCATTAAGATGTACATTAAATGTAATGGAAAGTAATTTTTCTGGTATTTATTTGATACACATCGCAATATACGCTTTACATATTTTGGTGTAATTTAAGTCTTAGAGTGGATACAGCAGTACTCAGCAATTCTTTTCCAGCTTTCGTGTAGATTAAAACCTGTCGTGAAAGTTGAATACACGCAATATTTTATTATATTCAAAAAATTCGCATGAAAGTTAAGATTTACGCATCGCTATTTACTATTCTTTAACATTGTAAAACCTTCCAACATTATGTATCTCACCAAAGAAAACTTATTTTTCCTCATTTGTTATGTTCAGTAAGTTCGTATGCGTTTGGTTTCGACTGCATAGAACGTTGATGTAAATTGAAAGCAAAGAAGTAGACCTCCACAATAAATACTATCCGGTGCTCTCCCATTTCGTAAATGTTTTCTTTCCGGACATTACAAATCGTCTTCGGCAGTTTTACCCTCAACAACGGGTTGTTTGAGCACGGCTACATCTCCATTTGATTACCCGAACTCTAATTTACTTTCCTGATGGCGGTGTAAATGTTGAAGCTAAATTTAGCTTCCCTCTAACGGCAGAAGTGCTGTTAATTAAGATCAGCAAGGGACCTGCAAGTGGAAAGCGTATATTGTTTACATTCTGCAGTACATTTTGATTTTGTTGTGAATAACAAGTACCGGAATGTTAGTTAGCGTTATAGATATCTTCTTGCATTTATTTAGAAAATGTTACTTGATGTACATCTTCGCTCTTATTTCCGTCGTTGTCATGTCATTATTCCTTTCAGTGCATCCGGTTCTCCAGTGCCGTCCGTCCAATAAAAGGATTACTTTCATTCCTCCTTCTCTGCTTTTATGTTCTCTTTTATTTCCTTTCGTCCCAATCGCTGTTGGCCAAAGAAGAGAAGCCACAGGCAGTGCTTTTTCAAGCCTTTCTCGATGTTATTTTTCCGGAAACGTTACTCCATCCGGGATTAGTGTTCGTGGAGTTCCTCAATCAAAATTTTGCTCCTCGGAGTTTATATAAGAGATTGAGGTTAAGGCAAAGATGCACTTGAAATATTCTTTGTTCGCTGGTATTACGTCATGAAATTTGTTTCAAGGAAAACGTTGAAATGCTTTTCATCGAACACAAATTATTAATATTCCTAAAACTTCCTTGACATTCACGACTTGTACATAGATATCTCATCGGTTGACTTTTTAGAAGGCCCCTTTGCTGTGATTAATTTTCCAACAAAGGTTTTACAGCTGCACATTCAAAAGTACATGTCTTGATAATAAGATAAAGGGAGGGGGGTTAATGGCTCTGTGTATATGTGTACCAAAACCCATATTCTTTCATCTTCAAAAGTTATAAAATCAGAATTACGTCTTCGTTCTAGTCCTACAATATTTAAAATTGCGTGTTGTACTCCATTTTGTGTTTGAAGTTCCGAATTTCAACTCCTGTAACAAATACTGACACAAACAAAATTGACGAACATTATTTTCATAATTTACCGTTATCAATGCTTTTCGTGCATTCGCGTCGTAAACTATGAAACTGCGTAAATAATAAGTCGGTCGAGCTGAACGCTTTCAGGTACGCGAACACGGAATCTCTTAATCCCCCGGAATGTCGTCTTGGACAGACAGGACAGACTCGTGCCACTGATGTCTGGAACCAAGTTACGAATCCCAGAAGAGGGGGTCCATCTACGAGAAGATTTTGTGATTACCTCGACGTCCCGGGATTGCTTTAATCCCTCGCTCGCAGCCGGTGGCAAACTAATCTGCGACGAAATCGAATAGACCTGCGAAAATAGCACGGCAGACTAAATTGCAGTTTTAAAACTCTTTACTATACAGCATGAGTGAAAAACGAGTGGCATACGTTCCCTTCTTATTACCTGCAATCTTCAGCGGCAGCCCCTGCTGGGAAACGAATATGAAAATCAGTTTAACATTTAGCAATTTTGCGTATATTAAAACATGATCACGATAAAAAACGTTATAAAACACGTTTTCCGCGTTACAAAATTTTGGAAATAGTACAGAGGTAAAAAAACACGCTGTTTCAAAAAAAATGTCATCACATACAATGGGTACGAGTTTAACAATGTTTGGTACAATTATAGGTGGTGCAAAAACGTTTCTTTGAGGTGAGTAGTTAAGTGTTTCACTGTTTAAACTGACCTTAACTCGTGTTAAGAGTATCGGACACCTAAAAATTAATGTCATTATATTTATATTTATCTACGTAACATCATTTCAGTAGAAACTGCTATTTTATGTAAAGTTTCAAAGGTAAGATGTACATTCCCTAGAAAAATTAATCTTGGTGTGTTAGCCATTGTAACAATTGGCTAAATATCTGTTTTTAATTTTTTTGTAATAATGTTAATATTAATTTTAAATGCTTAATGTTAAGGAAACTTCATACAATTATATTATCCTTGCAAGATAAATTTCAGTACTGTAGGTCTATTGTGTTCTCTTAAATATTTGTAACTTATGTTCTTTAAAACATTCACCTACGTAAAAACCAGTGTTATATTCGTTCATAATCGCACCAAATAGCAAGATATTATATAAACACTGAATAGCCAAAAAAAAACTGGTACACCTGCCTTATATCGTGTAGGGCCCCCGAGCACGCAGAAGTGCCGCAAGACGATGTGGCATGGA
>NQII01002411.1:269825-290904 GCA_002778355.1 Clitarchus hookeri | reverse complement strand
AGATGTGATGTTTTACCGGATTCCCGATATTCACGGCACACACGTGAAATGGTCGTACGCGAACATCCTAATGTTATCGCTAACTCGGAGATGCTATGTCCCATCTCTCGTGCGCCGACTATAACACCACGTTCAAACTCACTTAAATCTTGATAACCGGCCGTTGTAGCAGCAGTAACCGATCTAGCTGCCGACCGCATCGCGTTACTGAGATTGGTTCCATGCCTCTGTTATTTGCATACGCACGCCTATGCCAGTTTTTTTGGCTCTTCAGTGGATATGATTATATATATATATATATACATAATGCGTGTGTGTGTGTGTGTGTGTGAAAAAGGTTTACAGAAGAATGAAGCAAGCAGTTTACCATACAACTCATTACCAACTGAAGCAGGAACCGACCTCTATCAACCAAAGAGGACGCCCCTGCCAGCTGAAAAGTGAGGGAGATAACGTCCCTCTTGCCCTCCTCTACTCGGCACCTGTGGTAAACGTGCCCCTAACATTGGCAGGATTACGTGCCCCGAGTATACTGGCATCGGCTGGCCCTAACTACGCCACGCGAAGCCCTACAAAACGCTGCTCTTAAAGCGCCTGAATCGACGGCGTTAACGAGAAGTAATTTTGGCGAGGCGAGGTTGTCTCCTCTTTCATCCCAAAGTGCGTCGTGTTTCACTTCTTGGCGCGACGTTCGTATCGCGTTTAGCGGGGTGTATAGTTAGGGGTTGAGTGAGAGGGTGGGGGTTTGTCGCGGCATGTCTGGGCGGCCCGCGTCCTTTTGTCTTAAGCTTCACGGCTCGTTCCGAGCTAACGAGCAGCTCATTAGCACAAACGCACGTTAGAGTAGGGAAGGAGGCGGGAGCGTGCATCCAACGCAGCCTGGCGGCTCCTTCCAGTTCGCCTGATCTACTTCGCAAGGAGACGTGCTACAGCGGGGATCGTGACGGTAGGCCTACTGCCCGGTTGCAAACACCGTCCACCCATAGGCGGGTGGAGAGTGGAGATATTTGGGCGGCTCTTAACATCGAGGTCTTGAAAGCCGATGAGGGTGAAGCGAGGGGAGTATGGAGCAGTTGCAGAATGAAGGGGTGGGAGAATCGGGAGATCACCGAGGAAACCCGCCGACCAGTGGCATCGTCCGGTACGATTTAAAAATTTGAAAATTTGGGAGCTAGCCCGCTGGCTATCGAACCAGGTTTCTCATATATTAAGGGCGAGTAGTCTAGCCACTACACCACCGGGCTCCCCTCCCCCCATAGATGCCGAGTATTGTGGGGGGGGGGCAATCAAACCTCCACTTTTCAGTCAGCATGGGCGTCGCTCCTTTGAGTTGATAATCATTTGCTGGTCACTACTTCAGTTTGTAATAAGTATTTTAACTTATTGTAAACTGCTTACCTCATTATTTTTCTAAATGTATCTTGTTTATACACTGACATGCCAAAAGTTATGGGATACAGGTCCGGTGTCGTGTAGGCCCTCTCCTAGCCCGGTGAAGTGCAGCAACTCGTGGTATCGATTACACAAGTGGAGGAAACACCTGTGGAGAGATGTTGTTGACCCGTGCCGTCTAGATAACTACCCACGTCTCCCTGATATTTGTAGGTGCAGGATCTTGGGGTGCGAATGTACTTCCCAAACACGTTTCATGAATGCTGAATGGGGTTCATGTCGGTCGAACGAGGTGGTCACGACATCAGTCGTTTGAGAAACTCTCCACGATGCTTTTCGAACCAATTCTGGACAACTTGGGATGAGGGCAAGGGGCTCTATCCTGCTGGAATATCCCATCGTGGTGGGGGAACGAGAAGTCCATATAGAGCTACAGTTCAATGACCTGAGCAGCGCATGGGCACTCACGCAACGTCGGAGCACAGCTTATACGATTCTCGGCACTTTCAAGACGTAACAGTACCGCGGCGCCAACGATTATTACCTTTACGCACTCCTATCCCATGACTTTTAGCATGCTAGTGTAGGTCTTTACATAACCAAAAATAGCAATATTTTAATTTTTTTTTTTTATTGAAATATTTCAAACTTTTGCANTAAATTGAAATATTTCAAACCTTTGCACGAATGAAATAAGTGTTACGTGAAAGTATAATCGAATGCACAAACATACAATGACCAAGAGAGAGAAAAATAGGGGGAGGAAGATAGAAGATATTTAAATCAACAAGAGTACCGTCACAGAAATATTGAAACTTGGCTACCTTCCGGAAACAAGAAGTCAGCCCCTGTGCGTCCACCAAATACGTAATACACTTAAGCTAGTTCGCAATGTCCGCGGATGCCTAACTGCTGATTGGCGCACGTGACCCTCTAACGTCACAGCTCGCTGTCCCAAATGCCCCAAAGCCCCGTATTACAAGATCATTCACGAGTTTCTACTTTCGTCCGCGGGCGTGTCCCACCTTGTAAATAGAAGAAATTCGTTTGTTTTGTTTAAATTTTAGCTTGCGCAAGCGGTAAAGTTATATATTACTGTATCGATGTCGATGTGTGAAACGGAGTTGCAAGAAAATACTCAAGGAGAAAGGGATTATATTTTCGTTTCTGCCGTCCGTATGCAGCTGGAACTAAATTACTGTAGAAACAAAAATTATAAGAAATGCAGAACTAAACGCGTGAAAAATTAGTTTTGGATGCCGCCTAATTTAGTGCACTATGGTGTCCTTACCTGAAAGCTTAGCCTCGGGCGTCGTAATTGTTGACACGTACATTAGGACACGCGTCCGCGGACGAGCTATTGTGGACTATTCTTAAATCTTTCTTATCGATGGTTGAAACAGTCGTCATTCGCCAGCACCGTCCTGCATCTGGAGGTCCCGTGTTCGATCAAAAGTCCCAGGATCAGGAGTTAATCGTACTTTTAATGCTGGACTAATATGCAGTTAGAGACTGTTCTCGTGAAAGTGGGCACTTTTCAAAGCCGTCATAAAAAAAAATTTTAAGCTTATTTGTATCCTTTTGCCAATTTTTAATATAAAAATTGCCTTGTGACTAATTAACATAGTGTATACATTTTACAGCTGTCAAAATTTAACGTTTAAGGTCACAATAAAATATAATTATTTCGTTATAATGCTTAGGGAAAAAGGAGGGGGGGGGGCTTAAAAAGAATTCACTTTACCGGGAATAGTCTACAGGCAACATTAAGAACACACAAGTTAAGGGGGTTTACAAACATCAGGGGGGCATATTAAATTCTCGCCAACAACGAAACGTGCACTTGAACCTGCAAATTAGTTACTTTACACGAGTGTGGTACGTATGCCTTAATGTAGGTTTTATTGAACCATCGCGATGCTCCGGTGTGAAATGGTAATTATCATCGTATCATTAATCGTAAAAATTTGTTTGAAGTTCACAGTCAGTCTAAATACAAGTAGAGCAACGCCGTATGCCTAGCGTTTTCGAAAGTGAAATCGAAATGGAACCATACCAAAACACTTTAATTCATAAAAACCACAAAATCTCAACAATACGGAGGATCAANGTGAAATCGAAATGGAACCATACCAAAACACTTTAATTCATAAAAACCACAAAATCTCAACAATACGGAGGATCAATCATGAAAACCAAAGTAAAATAAGTAAAAAGAAAAAATAACTATTTTTTTTGGGGCTTTGAAATATTTCTTCACCTTCTAATAAGGTAGTGTGGGTGTACATCCAGTTCAGTATACTAATCTTATATGTGCTTGCGTGTGTGTGTGTGTGTGTGTGTGTGCGTGTGTGTGTGTGGGATCGTCATCTTGTCAGCCGGTACTATGCGTGGGGAAACCCCGAGTCCGTGGACCCATCCACAACTCACTTAGGCGCACGCTAAATCATGAACGTATCGACACGGCTCATTACTCTAATGGAGAATAGGTGTTATAGGAGACCGGAGTGGCACCACGCCTTAAGGCCTGTTCCTCGCTGTTTTGTGGTAGGGGTATGAAAGCGTTTCTCCTATAGATTTAATTAATCCGTATAATTGCATATTTGACTTGGAAATTTACAAACACACAAAAAGTGAGACGGATATTGTAATGTAATATTATTACAACTTTTAGAGCTCAAATTCTTTAAATTCAGTAATTTGGTGTTTTGAATCAATACTGGGGGAAAAAATGTACATGGTATTAATAAGTCACAAATAAAATTCATAAAAATAAAACGTATAATGGAACACTGTGAAAAAAGTATAATGTTGAAATTGTTATATAGAAAATAAAGGAACCCTTAAAATTGAAAGGAATTAATTTTAATAAAATCAACGTTAACATAGAAGTTATTACTTCCAAGTTAATGTTATATCATGTCGACACAAAGTACTGTCACTCCTGTCGTTGTGTCGTTGAAGCTGCCGCATCTAATTACCAAACTGCCACATAGATCGCCAAATTGTGCGTTAAAATTATCTCTGTTAAGTAGCAAGTGACAAATTTGGGCGTGTGTGCGAACCTTGCGACCATCTTGCAATGTGTGTGCTTTTTTTAGGGGTTCTTATTAGAATGGCGACTAATAATGAAATACTGATGATGATGATGTATATAATAATGATAAATATGATGATGATAGCTGTGACAGTATTTGAATTTAGACTTTGCCTTGAAATCCTCACTCCATAATGAAAAGAGTAATATTTTTTATAGGTAACTTATTTCCAGTTTTTATGTAAGTAAATTCATGGCGTTTAAGTTGTTAAGGAGATAGTAATTATTATATTATTGACTTATCATCTTCCCATGCCACGGAATAATTACGTCATCAAAAAAAATAAAAACCACGCAAAAGCTTCTGAGAAATACAGAGTCATACACAGCGCCCTTTGGCTAAATAGAAAGCACTCAGCATGTAGCATATCATTCCAACTGCTGTAATCCGTTTTCAAAGTTGCCTTTATATATTTTCTAAATTGATTTGTGTGTTGTTAATGCAATTAATAAAATATGAAAATTGCATAAACGTGTAGATTAAGTTTTGTGCACGTGTAGAGAAAATTCTGCTCCAGTTAGCATTCCGCCAAAAGTAGTTGCATTTGTGGGGTAATTATTAGTTTTATATTACGCTTATTAATTCCAATTCATAAACTTACATTTTATAACAGTTATAATATGTTTATTACAAAGCATAGTGAAATAAAGTCATGTATGTCCACCCGGATTGTCCAATTTTTCTACTAGACAAACTATTAAACCATCAGTCATACATACCAGAGCGTGTTAAAGCGTATCGTGTAGTACAGTATTTGGTGTAATGCCACACCGGGTTCACACTTAGTGACGTTACCAGCAGAAATAACTTCACGAAGAATTTCTAACTTTATTTATATTTAACTTCAACAAATTTAAATACAAAAAAAAAACCGTTACGCATTGCTTTAAAACCCCGCCCAAATGTGGTGTACCACTTCGAAAAGCAGTTTCAAGGATGACCGCGCCATTAAAGAACTTTCAAATCACGGTGAAAAATGGACACTTATGCGAACGCAATTTCATCTCCCAATTTAAATAGCATGTATCTCTAGATTAAATCAGCCTCCCTTATGTTAATTCGTTCATGCATATAGTCATGCTTAATTTCTAAAGTTCTGCTTTGCGAATTTCAGTAACATCCAATAGAAAACGAGGGCATTTGTGATAAGAAAAAAATATATATAAACATCGTACGTGTTACAAACTTCAAGCTGTGTTACAAACTTCAAGCGTGTTACAAATTTCAACCTTGTTATGAATCACAATTTTACAAATTATCTTTCCATGCGACGCACGTCAGATTTATTGATACGGGAAGTTTGTGTATGTATGTTGGAGACGCATCTGGGAGAAGCAATGGAATATTGAAATATAATGTTAATTATTTCTTATTAACGCCCCACTTAATATCCGTAGGCTTATCGAAGCACAAATTGTACATTTGGTCCGCTAAACTAACACCCACGATTGCCAACTGTCCCTGTAGGGTTAGAACCTGGCACGCACCCTGTGTGCCGACTGAGATACGCTCTATCACTGTACACGTCTAAGTAACACGCCTATTCATACTACAAAGCTCAGAGTGGTGCAGTCGCACATCATCAATGTCCTTCAACATCACACTCAGTCTATCCACTAAAAGTTGAGATAGACGGATTATCATCTCCTGCGCATGTCCTTAATATTGGCTCAAATAAAGTCTGTCAAATTCACGTGTTCAGGCAATGATGTGTCGTTTGTTTACATGTTGGACTTACGCACGACACGAAAGTCCCGAGGGGCCGCGGTGGTTCAGCGGCTAGAGCTCTCGCCTACCACCAAGGCGAACCCGGGTTCTATTCCCGGCGGGGTCACTCCCGGATTTTCGCATGTGGGAATCGTGCCGTACGATGCCTCTGGTCAGCGGGTTTTCTCGGGGATCTCCCGTTTTCCCCCGCCCTTTCATCCCGGCACTGCACCATACTCACCTCACTTCACCAACATCGTCTCTCAAGACCTCGATGTGAAAATCTGCCCAGATCTCTTTACTCACTCGCTCAGAATTGGGTTGTCTACCCTAAACTTAAACATACAATATAAATTATATAGAANCCAGATCTCTTTACTCACTCGCTCAGAATTGGGTTGTCTACCCTAAACTTAAACATACAATATAAATTATATAGAATGTTACACTACAAACCGTTAAAAATAAGTTGAAACAAAATGTTGTTATTTCCTTTGGTAAGCATTAACAGAGAATAATTAAAATAAGATTGATGTTAATAAAGATTAATGTTAAAACACGTATAAGCGAAATGTTGATCTGAATAGTCTTGTATTCAAACCCGTAGCCTCGCATTCCAAAAGGTAACTCCTCGACGGTCTCGGCTACAGAGGTCATCAACACAGAAAAATTAATTCGGTTCCCGCACAGTTTTCTGCCGTCGTCGGTGCGATGGTGCTCAAAACGACGAAGAACAATCAGAACTGTGAACTGCGGTCGCCGGGAACTCTGAAACTAGGGCGCGCTAACCAGATTAAACATCAGTTCAGCGCTTCGCTGTTCAAGGCGGCCAGCTGCCTTGTCGCAAATCACAAGTAAAAAGTTCCGCTCCCACCGTAACTAGTGCTCCCATTACTTTACATGTCGAAATATTTTAGACATTTCACACTACATCGCGAAAAAAGGCGATGAGTTCCTTTTTCACGGCCGTTTGCACAACATATCACGCCACCTGACACACTTTTACTACCGTTACAAGCTCAATTTTTATTTTTTTTAGTTATAAAAATTAACGTCTCGAACCTTCAACGTTGTAAGAACAGAATATATTTATGGCCACCTGTTTTTCGCGAAAAGATTCCCCCGATTAGTTGTATACTTCCAAACACCTTAATTCAGAACCAATATCGCAGTTGGTGATTTTTAACTCGCACGCGTCTTAGATGTCTGCCAGCCAATCACGGGCTCGGACGTTTTCTGATTGACCCAGTCGAGTATAAACTGCATTTTCACACAGACGCGCAGCCAATGGCCGAAGGAAATTTGCAAACCTGCACGCATGAAGTTGAAATCTACTCCGAACAGAAATCTTTACGCGGAAAACATGAATACGTNCCAGATCTCTTTACTCACTCGCTCAGAATTGGGTTGTCTACCCTAAACTTAAACATACAATATAAATTATATAGAAAGTTACACTACAAAACCGTTAAAAATAACTTGAAACAAAATGTTGTTATTTCCTTTGGTAAGCTTTAACAGAGAAGAATTAAAATTAGATTGATGTTAATAAAGATTAATGTTAAAACACGTATAAGCGAAATGTTAATTTGAATAGTCTTGTATTCCAAAAGGTAACTCCTCGACGGTCTCGGCTACAGAGGTCATCAACACAGAAAAATTAATTCTGTTCCCGCACAGTTTTCTGCCGTCGGTGCGACGGTGCTGAAAACGACGAAGAACAATCAGAACTGTGAACTGCGGTCGCCGGGAACTCTGAAACTGGGGCGCGCTAACCAGATTAAACATCAGTTCAGCGCTTCGCTGTTCAAGGCGGCCAGCTGCCTTGTCGCAAATCACAAGTTAAAAGTTCCGCTCCCACCGTAACTAGTGCTCCCATTACTTTACATGTCGAAATATTTTAGACATTTCACACTACATCGCGAAAACAGGCAATGAGTTCCTTTTTCACGGCCGTTTGCACAACATATCACGCCACCTGACACACTTTTACTACCGTTACAAGCTCAATTTTTTTTTTTAGTTACAAAAATTAACGTCTCGAACCTTCAACGTTGTAAGAACAGAATATATTTATGGCCACCTGTTTTTCGCGAAAAGATTCCCCCGATTAGTTGTATACTTCCAAACACCTTAATTCAGAACCAATATCGCAGTTGGTGATTTTTAACTCGCACGCGTCTTAGATGTCTGCCAGCCAATCACGGGCTCGGACGTTTTCTGATTGGCCCAGTCGAGTATAAACTGCATTTTCACACAGACGCGCAGCCAATGGCCGAAGTAAATTTGCAAACCTGCACGCATGAAGTTGAAATCTACTCCGAACAGAAATCTTTACGCGGAAAACATGAATACGTCCACCGAGCACTCAGAAAGTACATATTTATATTATAATTACATGTTCTAAAAGGAAATAGTTTGGTATTGCCTGAAAACCAATGTTCATTGAACTAATTTAATACTGCAGCCGACATACACAGATCAATATACAGCAACCAAACTCTAAATGCATAATGATATTAATCGGCTCGCGGTTTTCTGAGGTTAATACAAATCAATAATTTGATATCACGGACCAATTTACTGTTATTCTATTATTTCGATGTTACAACTTTGAATTCCTTGAACAGGTGATAATTGTCTAGGTGATAACGTGGGCCGTGTTCCGATCCCTGCACGGATGCGAACAGCTGCATACCCGCCAGTTGTTCCGTTACTCCATGCGTTTAATGCTAGGCTGAGGAACGGAACCACTGCCATACCCCATTCCCGGCGCTTAAGTGTGCATTAGCCTAGGAAGTGATCGGTATTTTTTTTTTCATTTCCAGGATGATTCGTACACATTCTCACTACATACTAACATGCCACAAATAATAATATTTAAACCATGCCTTCATTTTTCGGCAGTAACTGCGTCCACTTTTATGGTGAGATGAATCCCGTTTACCACCAACTCCGTGCATTCCAACCTTGTTCACCGATGCTATTAAACAACCTCTAAATCCGCACTCGCAATGCAAGTTTGCACGTTTTTGACAAACGTCCCCCGCCAATGTGACGTTAGCGCGTGAAGCATTCGTGCCCCCAGGTCTCGTGATGCATGAGATTGGCCGGAAGTAGAATGACGTAGGAGGTGCACAGATGCGCCTGTGTGAAGGGATCGTAACTGCTTCGCCGCGCATATTTCGCATTGTGAAGGTAACGGAATACGGCCTTGTTTAATAAAGTACCAATGACCTAATTCCAATGCAAAGCTTGTGCATACGGTGGTTCACATAAGGCGCGTATTCAAGCGAGGTCATCGTCGCACAGAACGTTTCTTCAGCTTCAGTTGTCATGTACAGTTTCCGTTATTTTTGGAACCATGTCTTGGAAGATGAGAGCTGGTAGCTCTACGAATAACATTTCGGCTTCCCACTATGGCGTTCGGGTTCGATTCACGGACGATCTCGATCGTATACTCTGCATGTAGGAAACGTGGCAACGTAAAAATTATACTTGTAAGGAATTAAAATTATGATTATGGCTCGTATGTACACTAAAGAGCCAAAAAAACTTGTATAGGCGTTCGTGTGCAAATAACAGAGGTATGGAACCAATCAGAGTAACCCGATGCGGTCGGCAGCTAGCTCGGTTACTGCTGCTACAATGGCCGGTTATCAAGATTTAAGTGAGTTTGAACGTGGTGTTATAGTCGGCGCACGAGAGATGGGACATAGCATCTCCGAGGTAGCGATAACATTTGGATGTTCGCGTACGACCATTTCACGAGTGTGTACCGTGAATATCGGGAATCCGGCAAAACATCACATCTTCGACATCGCTGCGGCCGGAAAAAGATGGTGAAAGAACGGGACAAATGACGACTGGCGAGAATCATTAAACGTGACAGACGTACAACCCTTTCTCAAAATGGGGCAGATCGGATTTGTGGACTGCCCTGCAGGATTAATTGTGTGAATTGCCTCCTGCATACCTTCAGACATTAGTCGAGTCCATGCCACGTCGTATTGCGGCACTTCTGCGTGCTTGGGGGGAGGGGGGTACACGATATTAGGCAGATGTACCAGTTTTTTTGGCTCTTCAGTGTACGTGGCCTAAAACATANGGCAACGTAAAAATTATACTTGTAAGGAATTAAAATTATGATTATGGCTCGTATGTACACTAAAGAGCCAAAAAAACTTGTATAGGCGTTCGTGTGCAAATAACAGAGGTATGGAACCAATCAGAGTAACCCGATGCGGTCGGCAGCTAGCTCGGTTACTGCTGCTGCAATGACCGGTTATCAAGATTTAAGTGAGTTTGAACGTGGTGTTATAGTCGGCGCACGAGAGATGGGACATAGCATCTCCGAGGTAGCGATAACATTTGGATGTTCGCGTACGACCATTTCACGAGAGTGTACCGTGAATATCGGGAATCCGGTAAAACATCACATCTTCGACATCGCTGCGGCCGGAAAAAGATGGTGAAAGAACGGGACAAATGACGACTGGCGAGAATCATTAAACGTGACAGACGTACAACCCTTTCTCAAATTGGCGCAGATCGGATTTGTGGACTGCCCTGCAGGATTAATTGTGTGAATTGCCTCCTGCATACCTTCAGACATTAGTCGAGTCCATGCCACGTCGTATTGCGGCACTTCTGCGAGCTTGGGGGAGGGGGGTACACGATATTAGGCAGATGTACCAGTTTTTTTGGCTCTTCAGTGTACGTGGCCTAAAACATATCATAGATCTACATATATCGGCGTTGCAAGCGCCGAACGCATTAAGCCACAACGACTGTTTTCAATGTTTCACGGCAAGCATTTCAGAGAATAGTAACCGCCATTCAATCCGGAACCGACTGGAACTCGCTGAATGATATTAGCAGTTGGGTCTGCCCCCCTTGTTTGCGTGTTGGGCGGCAATGCTTGGTGTACACAGTTTGCACGGGGACAGTGATTGCATTGCAGACACTTCCCCTTCCCCTCACCCTTCCCAACCACAGCCTCCAATTACCATACCGTATATTGACTTCCCCTTAACTGTCGTCGTCGTCAAATTGGTTTTCCGGTTTGTATTTAGCTACTGTCTGTGTTTCGTTTCGTAGATGGCTCAGTTCGGACTTGCCGCGGTGCAAAGTGCCGGTTACACCATCAGCAGTAACTGGAACAAAACATTTTACTGCACAGCAACATACAAATTAAATCATATCGTGACAGTTAGATTCAGTTCCCGGTAACTCGTGTCTAAAATACGAGGCGGTTAATTTGAAGTAAAACTTTCGCAACTGTTCCTTTAAGCTTGACGAACTTGTTGCACAACAGGATGATACATTTTTTTATTAACTAACTAATGTCACGGAGTTTTGTTAAGACGTAATTATTCTTGTCAAGGTATCATAACATGTCTTGTGAATTATTTACTGTTTGTACAAGTCAACGGTATGGACCCAAACAGGGTGTGCATATGTTGATGCTACACAGATAAGAAGTAGCTTTANTGTTTGTACAAGTCAACGGTATGGACCCAAACAGGGTGTGCATATGTTGATGCTACACAGATAAGAAGTAGCTTTATTGGCCCAAAATTATTTTATATCCATGGCCGGATACACTTAGTGCGAGCCGTTTATGAAGTTTATGAAATCTCTATGCGGTATAAACATCTTGTAGAGAGAATACTTGCAGCAGTGGCACACGAAAGAGAACTTCAAGGTTATACGGAATGTTTCTAAATTAGACCGACTAACTTCGGTTGCAAGTTAATCACGAAATAAGAAGGTGAAATAATATACAGAATGTCTCACCTAGCGCTGCGACCTGAAATAATACCGAGACGGAACAAAATATTGCCAAACTGTTTGCACAGAGTCGTTTCAAAGTAAGGGGCTCACAAATTGAGAGGATAAGCACACTACTGTAAAGTATAAAAGTACACCTTTCAACACGAAGTCACATTTATTTTAATGGAACGTGCATAGTTATATTATAAACTAGGTGCACAATTATGAATAACGGAAGCGGTTGCAGGTTCCTAAACCCAATGCTTGCTGAGATATCGCCGACGTAAGTATCGGTACACAGCGTCACCACTTCTGTTTTCATTCGCACAATTTAATTTCGAGCGATCAAGCAAGTAATTTGTATTTGGATGTTCACCACGCAGATAAATGACGAGAACATCCCTTGCGAAAATTGTCAAGTATGGACACATGTGTCACATTGTTAACGTTGTAAATGTTATGCCTGCTGTGCCGACGGATTTCGCGTATTCTCAAAGAATTAACATCAGGAAATTGGGGCATTAGAACGAAGTGTTCAAATAGTTCGACTTAACACTCTCCGTGCGAATCCCTCGTGGAATTGTGGACGGTTTCGGAGAGAGGAAAAAAAACGAAGACAAACGTGGCGGAGGAAGAAAGGAAGTCCTCCCCGCGCCGAGTCAAACTCGTTAAGGGCGAAAGTAATTGTGTCTGCTCCCGGTGTCTTTACCCAGGGCGTAATATATACCATTATCAAGGAGCGCTATTGTCTCGGCTGTGGCATTCATTTGCTGCGGAGGGGATTGGCGTCTACAGAGAACCTCCAAAGCCATCCCGCTAATAGGTCGAGCCCATCCGCCGAGTTCGCAAGAGTTCGACCTTAAGAGCTGAGGGATCCCCGAGGGAACAAAATGGAAGAAGAGTGCTGAGACAAAGCAAGAGAGTGCTCTTTCCGCGGAGAAACCTGAAGATAAATACTAGGGTTGGCGAGTGGTGGTTTCGACGGAAGTCTCCCGACGGGGTGCTCTGGCCCCCACAGCGATTCGTTTAACGGCGAAGCCCTTCTTCCTCTCGGGGGGAAAAAAAATGCGACGTTGGGAATTTTGACAGCGAACGTGAAAATGACAAACTTAATGTGCGTTGCGATGAACCGTTCATCCTACGAAGCCTTGTAACTTATCTCCTATTCGTAACGTAAGGGAAATAAAATACATAAACACGGACGTTCAAAGAGTCGTGAATGGATTCAAAGTTCTGCATTTCTGATACAAATTAAGGACTGTGTGTTATTTGTTTGATTTTATAAAGAAAACCACTTGAAATTTTCAATATAGTGCTCTTGATCTACTGTAGATGATAAAACCAGTACCAAAAAAAAAATTTGCATCAATGAATTTAAAAAAATTAAGTTCGCATATATTTTTTTTTATTTCGTTGCGTAAACATCTATAGGTGACATACTCCCCAATCTCTTCACCAACCAGGGACTNTTAAGGACTGTGTGTTATTTGTTTGATTTTATAAAGAAAACCACTTGAAATTTTCAATATAGTGCTCTTGATCTACCGTAGATGAAAAAACCAGAACCAAAAAAAAAATTGCATCTATGAATTTAAAAAAATTAAGTTCGCATATATATTTTTTTTTATTTCGTTGCGTAAACATCTATAGGTGACATACTCCCCAATCTCTTCACCAACCAGGGACTTTGGGTTCATATACCAGGCAAAAAGTGCACTGGTATGTGGCATAAATTTTTTGTGATCCTTCTCTAAAACAGCCATCTGAAATATAGTAGGACGTATTTTAAAGCAATTTAGTTAAGATAGTACTCAAACATTTTGAAACTATGTTCTTTAATGTTGCTACGCACAATTTTATTTTGCAATATAAGTTACCAACGGAAATTTAAATTGCACGTAAGGCCTGACTGATACTCGAACCCAGAACAGTCTTGTTTAAAAGTGAGAAAGAGAAATGACACTTATTTCACCTGTTCACAAACAGTGGCGTCGCAAAAAACAATACTTCTCGCCCCATTAGCACTTTGAAGGAAAAAACTAAAAGAAACACATTTTCTTTTTAAAATTATTAATTATAATAATTTAAAACACGTTAAAAGAACATAATTTGTAAACAATTTCATTTCAAAATGTTGAGGCATGTATAGTAATACTGAAACACGGTTATTTTCTTATTTTTTTTTTCTTTTTTTAAAGCGCGTACAAATCGCGGTTGTTTGTGATGCACAGAAATTGTTCAATTAGTCGGTTCAATCCCGATAGTTGCAACCCGATAGTAAAATTACGTTTGGACCGAGTTATGGTCCTTATTTAACGTTGCTAATGTCTTTAATTCTATTTCAGAACTTTTTGGTGTTGTAAATAGCTGTAACGTCTTTTATTTACTCAAAATCAGGGGAATTTTTTTTTTTTTCTCTTTGTAAATAGTGCCAATTCTTTTGACAGCAAAACTGAGATGTTATTTATTTGGAACTATACTTTTGTAAGAATGATTAGTTGCCTTTAGGTCATTAAGACTGCCGAAAGTCATTAATATGAAATGTGCGTTAATGAAACGTATCCAAAAACCACTTGCCCATTATAAGAGTTAATAAAAGTTATAATTTGAAAAAATTGTGAATCTTCTAGAATTCTTAACTTTCAGACAGACCCCTAATAACCCTTCTACCCTTCTTTCTTGCTTGTGATTTATCATTTTCCGCACGATAGAAGAATATCTAATCTCGATTTTTCTTTCGCCCATGGCTTACACGCGCCATGGTAATGCATTTGGTTTCGTCCTCGTCCATGTGGGTTCATGAATTTTTTTCCTTTCAGCTCCTGCGAAAATTTCTCAGAGTAGCAAGATAGATGAAGTTAAATTTTTGAGGGTATAAATTCGACAGAANCGAAAGTCATTAATATGAAATGTGCGTTAATGAAACGTATCCAAAAACCACTTGCCCATTATAAGAGTTAATAAAATTTATAATTTGAAAAAATTATGAATCTTCTTGAATTCTTAACATTCAGACAGACCCCTAATAACCCTTCTACCCTTCTTTCTTGCTTGTGATTTATCATTTTCCGCACGAAAGAAGAATATCTAATCTCGATTTTTCTTTCGCCCATGGCTTACACGCGCCATGGTAATGCATTTGGTTTCGTCCTCGTCCATTTGGGTTCATGAATTTTTTTCCGTTCAGCTCCTGCGAAAATTTCTCAGAGTAGCAAGATAGATGAAGTTAAATTTTTGAGGGTATAAATTCGACAGAAANTTCAGCTCCTGCGAAAATTTCTCAGAGTAGCAAGATAGATGAAGTTAAATTTTTGAGGGTATAAATTCGACAGAAAATTGGTGAATGAAAGTTTATTAATGTGTAAACATTTACGGCTAAATACTACAGATTTTCAAGCCGTTTGCTGCTGATATTTTTGTCTCTATTTTTCAATCAACTTACGCAAAACTCATTCATGGCTTGTGTCACTTCTTTTAGCATGGAAAATGTTACAGTTTTAATTAAATAATTTATATCCGAACTATATAAAATGCTGTTCTTAGATGTCAGATTTAAATGATAAATATTTACACGTAAAAATCTCTGAATCTTTTACAGGCATCGATAGCACTGAAACTTCTAAGGCATGCGTATATATGCATGTTTGATGATATATCCTTTGAAATAGGAACGTATGGTAAATAAAAACCTATGGAATAGCATAAAATAATTTTTATCGTGCTGAAACAGTTGAGTGATATACTCTTTTTTGTAAGTGGCTATTTTGTAATATCCAGCTAAACTTAATTACAAATACAATATTGTACTATTCATATTTTTGTGAAGCAATTTTTTGTTTATGTTTAAGTTCCTCATCTTACTGACACCAAAGTTACACCCACCAAATTTATCAATAAAATGAGTCGTTGTCAAAACTAAAAAAGGAGAAAGATGAGGAATTATCTTAGTACTGAATTCGTCTGCTCGTCTAAAATATTGAGTAGGCCATTTTATTCCTGAGTGTTTCCGACAGAATGCAAAACACAGATGGTAATTTTGGCCAACAGTAAGCTTGTGAGCTACCTGCTTGATGTTTGTAACACATTGCTAAAGAGGCTTGGGCAGTAAGAACGTTATTATTTTATAGTAGTGTAAAAAATGTTAAATTGCAGCACTTACGTGCAATGTTATTTCAAGAAAATAAAGTTTACATACAATGGTTTCTGAATAATCACGTATCAAAATCACAACTTGAGTGTTTTTGAAAACATAAATAAATCAAGCCAAGCCATTTACAAAAAAAATAAACAAATTTTACTTAATTAATTAAATAGGAGGCATGCTCAGCGAAAGTAATTTTACAACAATTCCGGGACTGCCATAGGTTTTAAAAATATGCTAAAATTGCGTATAATTGAGAACTGTAAAATGTGTTACTTAGAAACTTATCACATAAACATTCTGAAATAGCTAATTAAATTTTTAACATATAAATCACATCCTTTCTGCGAATATTTTTTATCATATATCTGTGTTTAAAGAAAACGAAAATTTTGTAATTCAATAATGTTACAATGCAAAAACTATACGCTTTATGTTTTTCCAAATTACATTTCATGTAAAGACTACAATGTTTGACGCGAGCATTAAATGATGAAACTTTTGCTATACAAAACCCTTAAGTTGTTCCTGTGCTCGAGCTGGTTTTAAGAACTTCAAAGAAGGTAAGCGTTATTCGGCCTTCGTACACAAACTTGGCTAAACTACAGATCTTCTTTGTCTGTAGGTGAAGACAGATGTTTTTAGAAGCCCAAGGTAGAAGAGTAAAGATGAATTGGTACGAGCATGGTTTTGAGTGTGCTGCTTTAATTCGAACTGTTTGTCCTAAATTATGAGAAAAAATGTTTTTGTGAAAATTTTAATATTTTAAAATTATGCCCTAGGTTTTTTAAGCTGCAGTAATGTCTCGTACACACAGAAGGCGTACACAAGTAGAAGAGAAGGCAACAGGTTTCAGTACTGGAAGTTTCACGGCATCAGAGAAGATGAAATCAAGGAAACGTAACACGGAATTTAAGTACGCGATGACACAGAAGTGAAGTAGAAAATGCACAAGGATAATTTTCTATAATTGCCTGTAGGAAGGCGCGCCAAATGGCCAACGTCAAAACTCTAAAAAAAAATATTAGGTTTCCACGAGAATAGTTTTGCTGTTGGAGCATTGAAAAATAGCGCGTATGACCAGTAATGTAGATAGACTGTGCCAAATTTATTGGTAACGACATATTTATGCTCCGTTTTATCGTTAAGGAATTTATTTGTTTTCATGTTACTCTGAAAGTCATGCTTAAAGATTGTGCCAGTAATTTTTTACGGTATTGCATGTTACAATTTTAGACGCTGTAACTAAGGCATTACCTGAAATTTGCAGTTACTTGTACTTGAAGTATGAAGCACTGTGCACGTGAAAGGCAAAAATATGAAAAAAATGATTTCCCAGTAAACTGTTTTGACTAGACAATATNCCCTTAAAGTATTAAAAACATACTCTTGACTTTTAACAACATCTACGTATACTCCTGTGCAGTAAAAGGGCTTAATATATACAGCAGTATACAGCAATAAAGCAGTGTATCGCTGTAGTTTGGAAGAACGTGAATCCGATTTACTTGATGGGGGTGTCGTGAAAATACTGCTGGGAAATTCGATCAGCGGTGACGCGTGAAACAGAAATATGGCTTCGTACTGAAAAATCTTTCAAAACGAAAACATTGCACTCGTTAAAAATTTCTTACCCAAGTTTCTAAATATGTATAAATAACACGTTCAAAATACGACCTATCAATAAGTGTTAGTTTCAGATAATACCTGCCATTTTCATACAATGTTCAGTTAATTCATAATGAAAACTAGCTTTCTCTTAGCGGTAAACCAAGTCAACCCTTGACTGTCTGAACGTAAGTATTCTTAAAATGTTAAGTTTCCCATCAATGACAACGGAAATAACGTCAAAACATGTAAACAGACATGTATAAGTATATCAATAATAAGGTATGTTACACTTACCTTCAAATTAATTTTCTTTTCAATAGAAATTAGCTATACATGTTGTATTGTTATGCTTTAATCTTGCAAGTTCGTATAAACTACAATGGAAGAACACTTTTTTTAAAGTTATAAAATACGAATCCTGACATATCGAGTCAACTAATATTCGTCTATTTTAAAATTAGATATAGTCGCATTCCCATGCTAACGGGAAAGTGAAGTAAAAAATAAGTATTTTTGCCACAGTTCTCTCTGAATAAATTTCGAAACCGAAATGTAATGACTTTGCCCCTGTAATGTTCCAGAAGTGTGGGAAATATCTAACGCTAAAGATGCTTCATTCAATGATTTCAATATCTTAGACAGAAAACTGATGCAGTCAAGTAGGTAATGAAATAACCGCAAGAATGAAAATGTAAAGACAGCAAGATAAATTTTTATTATAAGACAATAAAACTCGGAAGTTCACCCTAACACACCGCATAAATATAAAAACCAAGAAATCTAGATAAAAAATATCTTAGAGCTTTTAAGTCACAATTGCACGTGTGCCAAATAAAATGCCAAATAAGATACTCGTAGTTCAAATATAGTTTAGAATTACATCGTTTTGCTAGCGTGACTCCGAAATAAATATGTATATATACATTATGTATACATACCTATATTTATGTATATATACATTTCAGACCTAGTGTCAGAATCAGTTTATTGGGCAACGCTTACGTGGCAAAAAATAAGATAAAACGTCTGCGGAAACTTTGGGTTAAAAATACATTCATATTAACATTCCGATTAAAGGTTACAATATTGAACCTAAAGAAAAATAGCCAGTGATAGCATCTGCGTGTAGGTGGAAATATATTGCACATTAGCAGCATCAGTGTCAAATTTACACATTGTTTGTCCTCGAGTGTAAAAGACAACAAATAGCATCATCACAAAAGCATGTACTTCTTATAGAAGTGCCGTTTTGTTTGTTTGGTTTTTGTTTTAAGAATTTCGATTATATCAATAAACAAACTAGTCCAAAGCAAGCATAAACATATAATTAATAGTATTCAGTTTTTACTTGGTGCAACGCTGAAATCAATTGAACTTATTCAAAACTAACAAAAAAAATTGTCTACGATAACTTAANGTTTTTACTTGGTGCAACGCTGAAATCAATTGAACTTATTCAAAACTAACAAAAAAAATTGTCTACGATAACTTAATACCGTCGGTGTTATTGTTTAATCTTGTAGTGATGATCTTGTAAAATATACCGTTCAAACAAATTTTCACAAATATCCTTCAAAAAATCTTGCTCTCTTGGAATTAGTTTTAGTGAAGCCATAACTACCAAGAGTATGAAAAAATTCAACTTAAATTTAGTACAAATATATTTTTTTTTACATATTTTTAAAACATTTTAGAAGTATTCCTAGAGAATATTTTCTCCCACAAAAAAAAANAAATATATTTTTTTTTACATATTTTTAAAACATTTTAGAAGTATTCCTAGAGAATATTTTCTCCCACAAAAAAAAAAATATGCTTTAAATTATTGCACTCTTGATCTTCAAATGCAGATATCATTAATTTGAGTGGAAATTTGTGGACTTAATTGGCACGTATATTTCTCCTGCATAATGAGGGAGCATGCACACNGTCATTAATTTGAGTGGAAATTTGTGGACTTAATTGGCACGTATATTTCTCCTGCATAATGAGGGAGCATGCACACACTGGCGAACCACCCAGCAGGCAAAAATTTGCAGAAAGGAATTATCGTGCAGCTGGGAACTGCACGAACTATTTAAGCTGCCTCCATTAATTCAAAACTGGAACGAAATCCAAAGTTACTGGACAGCGGCCAACGTTTAACGACTTCGCAAGAACTTAATAGAGCCGATGCATTATAAGTTCTCAGTGGTTAAAGAGGATAGAAAAAAGAAAAACCTTTTCTTCAGCAGCAGATCATGTATGCAGCATAACAGTAGCTCTCATCAGAGATCATAGCATAATAATGACAAGCTTGCGTTAAGCCAAGATTACATTTTACTGCTGTAGTAAGTCAATATTTATCGATTGGAGCCTAACAAAAAATTTATTACTTCATCTTAATTATTGTGTTAAATTATTGTTTTTGTATTCTTTTTATAGAGTACTCAATTTAATTATGTTGATTTATTACGTATATTTTTCATTCCGGGTAATTTGCTAAAGTGCTATCTTCGTGCGACCTAGTTCTGGGTTCAAATCCCGTGTAGGCTATAGTTGTATGTGTTGCGTTTAAATGTGCATCACCCATTTCTCCCACCCCCCTTCCCTCTTCCCGTTAACCTTCTGGTATAAAAATGCGGGCATTGATACATCGAAATAAAAAACACGTGCATGCGTTGGACATTTCAGGGAAATGATTACTGTACACATTTTTACAGTTTTAACACCTTCTAAAAATCTGTTATCCTTTGCCGAAAACAAATCCCCTACAAGCCATTCTGTTATCGTCTGATAGGGGTGTTGAAAAAATATCGGTATATCGAAATGACGATATTATATCAACGATATATCGATGTAAATCGTCCATAAACTCAACAATGTTTTATAGAAACCAATATATTTTCACAGGTATCGGAAATCAATATTTTCAAAATGCTCTTTTAATAATTTTTGTTTGAATGCAACTGAATTAAAAAATGACTATATTTAATTTGGAAACTTGCGCCAAAANGCTCTTTTAATAATTTTTGTTTGAATGCAACTGAATTAAAAAATGACTATATTTAATTTGGAAACTTGCGCCAAAATCAAGCGCTACGTCTTTCTGCAATGCCTCGTGTCCTCAACGTGTAATATTCCAAACAATTTTACAGTTGTCAAGTCCATTAACACATAAAATATCGAATCCCGATGAATCGAAAATCGGTATTTTTCTTTCGATATATCGTTTCGTAGAACGATACTTTTATAAATAACCAATATAAATAACATCGATATATTTTTTTCCAGTATCAACAGCCCTATCGTCTGAACTTGGTCACGTTGACCCACTTAGCCACCCATTGTAATTGAAAAACGTCGATATCCCCCC
>NQII01002411.1:211122-257069 GCA_002778355.1 Clitarchus hookeri | reverse complement strand
CACCCCCCCCCCTCCTCCAGTAGCTACCTAGTTACAGCATTGACTGGCATGTTGTTTGTACTACAGGCCCATGTGGTTGAAATGGGGAAGGTCTATTCCCACTGTAGGAACACGTCTACGACCACTGGCAAAAAACACATGCCTCAAAGGGTCCTGGTTTAAGGATTCATCACGTCCAACACTACGCATGGAAGGAATGTTGTGGTCGACTGGGATGTCGATAGCTGGTGTCATCTGGTCTGGTCTTGTGTAGCTGGCAGCGCATGCGTTCGCACATATTAAGTCTAGACATCACTTGGGACACCAGGCATCGGATGCTGATATTGCATCTCATGTCTCCTACACCTGGGTAGATTGATATCTTTGTTGTCTGCTACCTTGTCAGCCACAGAGTAACAGAACCCCCGCTCCGTTGATGTCTTTCACATCAGTCTTCTTAACTTCACCTCGGAAAGTTAACTGGTATAAAAAGCCACTTCTGGTAAATAGAAATATCATTAAACCGAAGTAGGTTTTATGTTTTCATAGGTAAATGGCACAGCACGAGTTAGCATGTTCTTGTCTTTTGGTGTTATGAGTTTCACTTGACCCTTTAACACATATCTAACATACTCTACTCATCATTGGCACAGTGGCACTGGTTGCCAAAATAAATAGATAAACTGCATGATTGCCAACTTATGTTAAATACCACATGTATATCATACTCCCAATATCAGACTAAAGCAAAGGTTTCTGTTTTGCTGCATGGAATTAATGTGCGTGTAAGAACAACCACAATTGAAACAATTGTTGATACGAGGTTGTTTGCTTGTTGCAGGAGATGGCAGTATCGATGAGGACGAGTTCACGTTGGTGTGCAGCAGTTACGGCCTTTCGAAAGACGAGTGCAAAAAAGCTTACCAGAAATTCTCGTCGGTAAGTTGGTCGGAGCAGTACGGCGATGGTGTAAATCAGAAGAGATCAGCATCTTAGTACTAGCATGCAATGAGGACTTAAAATGGGCCACTTATGCTGGTCGGCAAATGGTGTGCCCAGCATTGTTAATACAGTTGTTATTATAAATCGTGCTTATAGCTTATGCAGACGACTTAATTACTAATAGGGTTAAAGGAAAATCCCACATACCGACACAGACCGAGTTAGTGGTTTGATAAGATTATTGATTAACTTGTTGAGTATAAAATAACATTTATCATTAAAAAAAAATTTTGTACAAATATTTAGGACATAATTGTATATTACCACAGGAAAGTGAACGGAAAATTTATTTATTATTATGTTAGGAAAGTAAAGTTACATTCTTGAAATTAAAAAATTGCGTGCAAATTCAATACTGTGCCATAAAGGCCAGGAAAGAATTGATGCACATAGGAAAGGTAATCTTCGCATGCTCCAAAACTTATTGTTTAATTTTGTTGATTCCCTATCTTCCATCATACTCAGATGCCTTACTGACAAAATAGTTATAATTAGGGAATTTCACAAGAATAGTAATTTGTATCTTTATTTATTAATTTTATACTAACACTAAAAATACCACCTATTCAAGATACCTTGGGGTATGACAATTTAGCTTGAATGGGGATGAAATTACAATAATTAGTTAAAATGGTCTTTACCTGTTACCTTAGAATGCAATAAAGTTAAAAGTACTATAATAAAATTATTTTCATACAGAAACATAAAAATGTCATAATATTTAAAATTTCTTTCAAATAAAGCACATTAAAAGTGGTTACCAAAATATAAAAGAATTTGTAAGCAAGAAAATGTATGCTCACTGAAAACATAAAAGATAATGTAATGTAACAGAAGAATGTAAATTTTTGGTTTTAAAAACTTTAGAAATTTTTATAAAAACTCAAAATTAATTTTTTTGCTATAAAATATTCAACTTGTTTTAAATATATGTGTCTAAAAAGCAATTTAATTTTTTATATAAGCACTGTAAATATGATAAAAAAAAATTCCAAACATATTTTTAGTGACTTGCACAGAATCAAAAGGACTTCATAAAAAAAATGTTATACCTACTATAGTGTTGTACATAAAATGTTTTTATCTTTTCCCCTATTACAAATATGTAAAAATAAATTTGTAAAAAATTTTATTTTACTTGTAATTCTCTGAATTTCTTTCTTTTTTAATGCAATTTTTATAATCAGTACAAAATAAAACACAGTGATTCAACAAAAAAAATTTTCACATTTTCATTTATTTACTAGCAAAATATAATTGCATACCTGTATTGATTTTCAATTCAAAAATATCTTCATTATTGTTTACAACTGGTTATGTGAAAATTACAAATATTATTTTTTAGCATATTGAATGAATAAATTAAAATCTTAAATCACAGATTTCATATTCAAGATGTTATCTAATGTAATTTAACAAGTGTCAAAAATTTGACAAATAGATATTTTTTCTGCATATTATTTTAATAATCTATTGGTCTCTACAGTAAAATATTTTATAAGTGCTTTTGATATAATAATTAAACATAGATCATGTTTTATCATTTTAGTAGTAAAAGACTTTTGTGGTGTTGGTTGACAGGTGTTATAAAATACTTTTCAGTCAATAACACATTCTGAATACAAACCAAAAATCTACAGGTATTTCCATTATGATCGTCTAGTTATTTAAGTAGTTACGATATGTGTTTGGTGCAATCATAACCTTTTTTTAGTATAGTCAATTAGTGTTTGCTGAACTATTTTAGTAACTTATAAATAAATTTATAAAAAAACCAATATAAATAAACTTTTTCAAATTTGGAAATGTATTTGTAAATAAATTTTAAATTATCTACTAATATATAAAAGTAAATAGCCATTTGTTTATATTATATGTTATATTACTACATTTTAAATAAATATAAAGCAAATGGTCCATTTACACATTTTTGGCAACCACTATTTGCTTTATTTTGATCTTATCAATATTTGTGATTGTTTAGCTTACCACTGAGAGACACTTCCTATTCATTAATTATTCTCCAAAGATTGATTATAAAATTTTTTTTTAATGTTTTGACTAACAGCATTACATGATCCAGTTTTTTTAAACACTTCAACACAGTTAAAAACTTTTGCAATTGGCGAAAGAAAACATCATCATCTTCAATCCTGTCAACCCCTTATGGAGAATATGCAGGATTATCAACCCTGTGTCATCAATATGTATTTGGTGGGGTAAGAAAAAACTTAACACTTTTATTAAGTACTTATTCAATTTCTACAATTCAAGAAAATACAGTCATCAGACTAAGTACATTCTAACATTATTACATTTATAATTCTAAGATACTGAGAATGATAATTCAACATACACAAACAAAACGTATCACGAAAGAAATATAATTTAAAGCTATTATTTCTAAAAGGACTAGTTTCAATGCTTTTTCATAGTCTGCTCAGTATTGTATATCTTTTTGTGGCTTTCTTGGTCTTCATAAGAACAAAGGAATGAATTAATGAAAAAGTTTCATATAATCACTAATTATTATTATTAAATTATATTTTCATCTGAGACACATCTTTTGACAGTGCTGATGTCTTTGAAAGTGCAACTAATGCAGGCCAACTCAGTACAAATGTATATTATTCTCATCACCACCATAATTTATTCCACTTTATTGATAGAAAATAACCAGTAAACATTTTAAAACAATTTTTAAACAGGTCTCAAGTCAATTCATTGTGCACATTTTTCTACCCCACTGTCTTATTTTCCACTAAACAAAAATATTTTATGCGTAATTTATTTTAATTTTTTTTAGAAAGAAATATTTTATATGTTGTTATTACTTGCATGTTCACATAATAATTTCCAATGTGGGTGATAGTGCTATGAAATGCAATAATTATTTACTTTACAAAAATTAATTAATTATAACAGGTGGTATTTAAATATATAAATTTTAAAGGTCCATTATCTAAATGGCTGAATTGCAATTGTATTGTCCATGTGTGCATGTGTGTTGCTGAAACCTAAACTTTGCAACTCTCTATATATTTTTTTTGCTTTATAGCAATAAAAATAAAAATAAATATAAAAATCTAAGTACAAGTATAAATTAAAAAAGGATTTAACATAATCGAAGTTTAACCCAACTGAACTTAAATTTTAACAAAAAAAAAAGTTAGGAAATTTGGAGCTGTTTTTTGCACACATTAATTTATAGGGAAAAAGTACTTTTAGCCCTTAATGAAAAAATACACAGTGAATTTAATTAAAACAAATAGAAGATATAAAAGCTTATGCAACTTTCTGTTTTAAGAACACAAGGCATGGCCTCATACATATAATACAGGACAGAATTTCCACAATTTCTAATTATTTTGTTGAATCATTTTGCCTTTGTGCTTAATTATATAATATTACAATGGTTCAATAATGCTCTTAATCTACTTTAAAAAAGAAATCACGAGTTTTTGCTTATTATTTCTTAAGGCACCATTGCGTTAAGTATTAAAACAAAAAAAATTTAAAAAAATTTGCAACTCTTATAAAAGTAACTGTGGAATGACAAGTACAAAAAAAATTCTTAAGAGATTCTAGGTAGAATCAGACTTATTTTTTGTTGGTACTGTTTCAGAATGAAAGCGTCGAGGTGACTCGCAAAGTGTTTGGGGACCTGTGGAGGGAGTACTTCTCCACAGACAATCCTAATGCACCAGGGAACTTCATCTTCGGCAAGGCCAGCTTCGATTAGCCTCGCAGCTGTGAACACCGTGGGATGGCGCAGAGGTCCGGAAGCCCTAAAGACATAATGCTTGCATCATGGCATAGGTGCCTCGCACTTTGCTACACTGGCCATTGAAAATTTCTTAACATGCCCAATTTGTTCATTACGAAAGCTGTTCTAGTAACAAAAAAACAGTTTCGATATAACATAGAACATGAAAACTGGTAAATCCACAGACTAATTTTGTTTAATACTAGAATTATGTAAATTTATCAATTTAGGAAAAAGGTTTGAAATAAGAAAAAGATGAGCATTTCAGAAAAGTTAATTTATTCACATGGTTAAATCATGTAGTTTATGAAAATAGTTGGTATTGTACGAAAGAATGTATATAAATTTAAGAAATTTTAAAGTTTGTATCATAACAGAAATTACCAACCTTATTCACCGGGTTGTTTGGAAATTTCATGCCTTATGAGAGAAGACAGAGGGTTTATACATTATAAAGGTTGTGTGTGATGAAAATATACATTGTAGACACAGCGGGAGAATGGCAGGGAAAATTAACATTTAATAAAAAAGACAGTATATCATAGTATATATATCACGGAATGTTTATATAAATATATAACTGTTGCTAATTTGCAAGTGTTGTAGGATATAATAAATCTTTCATCCATAAAATATGTGAAAAAAATGTTTTAAAACTTTACTTTGTTAAGGCTATCCGAGAAAAAAAATTAATTCTAAACATTTTCATGTAAATGGTGGTGTATGTATTATTATTGACAATACAGTGATTAAAAATTATTATGGCATTATCTATTATCTCCCTTTAGTATGCATCCCTGAATCCATTCACGACTTGTCCCAAAACTTAGCATTAACACCACTTACTCTTCTGTAACTAACTGCCCTGGGAAGAAAGCAAGGGTCATCTCGTGTAATGCATTTTAAAGTCACATCTAAGGTTGCCAACTGTCCCATATTGTATGGGATTTCTCGTACGCAGGGGCTGAACGCATAGGATGTCGTACATCCCATATCTTAAAGACTCCTAAAATAACTATATGGAGATTTTTTGGACATTCGCCATTGCAATACCGATGTCCGTCATGGAAGAACAAGACTGAACACGACAAAAACATTTAAAAAGACAAGTAGCCCATGGACGAGAAAATAAATATATGTATACAACACTGGAAAATTGCAAGAGGGAATAGAGATCACACTCCTAAAATAAACTGAATAATTTACCACTTCCACAATTACAGGCACGTTTACTCCGATGTAATCCAATCGCCACTGTAGTTAGAATCGACGCTGACTGTTGGCATTCATCAACTAGTACATTCACTGACGTAGTACTTTCCGAGGTGTGTATTGTATCTTTTCTTCCAGTGTCAAAATATATAAAAGGACAGGAATTCAAATACTCACAGTGTAGTATTTGTCGACAGGCACACACACGCAAAGAAAGCGGACATATTTTCCATGTCGTTGCGCGATCGCGACGTTTCGCTAGCTAAGCCAGCTTCATCACGCGGCGAGTTGTACGACACTGCAGTATGGTGGAAGGGCGCTGTTTGTTTCAGACGTTAGAAATTAGCTCACCAATTTATAACAAAATCCAGGCAGCAGTCAGCCCTCAACATGGGATAATCACAGTTCCTAACCACACTCATCAGCTATACCGACAATTTTTCAATATTCCCGCCCCATCCTAGTTCGTCACCCGGCCGCTAGGTTTACTACCAACAGCACCCTTCCACCATACAGCAAAGTCCTACAACTCGCCGCATGATGAAGCTGGCTTAGCCAGCAAAACGTCGCGATCGCGCAACCGCGTGGAAAATGTATCGTCCTTCTTTGTGTGTGCGCCTGTCGACAAGTACTAAACTATAAGTACTTGAATTCCTGTCCTTTTATATATTTTTTGTAGCCTAGTGGGCTACTTGCAAGCTTAACTAACATTTATTCCCGTGTGTGTTGTTATTGTTATCCATTCTAAAACCAATTGATTCAGAAATTTAAAAAAAAAAAACACAGAATTAAGACTCTAGTTGCAACTAATAATTTGTTGTTGTTTATGTTCGGAGAAAATGTTGACTGGTGTACATTACCGAACTACGAACATTATTAGTATTTTTAACTGTTCTCTTTTATAACAAATTTCCTTGATCATTTTGTTTGGGTCAGACGATGTGTGTTGAGTTTTCGGAAGTGTTACTGCAAATCTGAAAAAGTTGGTGACCCTACTCATTTCTCTCAATACCCTTACATTCACTGATGTGGAGATAAAAAAATTGCTCAAAGGGAAGTTATTGAAAAGTTGTGCATGCCCAGATTCTCTTATCAATTGAGGAGTAATGTGGCCATCATAATTGTACATTTCCATGTGAAGTGTAACATTTATGCCCCCAGACCCTTTTCGCATGATTTTTCAAAGTCGTATCCCTACTTAACAAGACCATAATAATGACCTAAGATGTTCTTATAGTTTAACAAACATACTAAGTGAATAAGTTTGCTTACAGTTCAAATTAACATTTGTTAGTTCAAGTTGAGAGCTTTTTTTCAATAGTGTGTTTAAGATGCATGATCAAGCACTTTTAGTAACACGAACCTCCATTTGTATATAGTAGATAAATCCATAGGAGAAAAAACCCCATGCTTAAAAAATAATAGTTAATTATTTTAATATTAATTTCTCATTGTAGTTCTGCAGATAAGCATTCACAAATTGGTATATACATTTGGGTGAAGGTTATAAGTAGACCACTAGGCTACCAAAAATATGTGAAACGATAGAAATTCAAGTACTCGCAGTCTAGTACTTGTCGACAGGCGCACGCACAAAGAAGGAAGACACATTTTTCACGCAGTTGCACGATCGCGACATTTTGCTGGCCTGGGCCATCTTCATCAGGCGGCAAGTTGAAGGCCACTGCAATATAGTGTAAGGGCATTGTTGGTAGTAAACCTAGTGGCCAGGTGGCGAACTAGGGTGCAACGGGAAAATTGAAAATTTTCCGGTATAGCCGACGACTATGGTTTGAAATTGTGATTATTTTACGTTGAGGCCCAGGGGCTGCAAGGATTTTATTACAAATTGACTAACTAATTCCCCGCTGGGAATTTCCTGCTCCGCCAACTGACCTCCAACAAGGTCATTGCAGTCACAAGTATGCAAAGGTAATCCGACCGAATGTAGACACTTTATCAAGATTATCTGTCACTCAAAATAGTTGCACCTATCACTAGCAGGGACGGTGGAAGGCATTAGTCATTAAGGGGCCAATAGCAAAGATTTATAAAAATAACCCACCCTCCCTTTGCGCAGTTTACGTGTGTTTTAAATTAAAATAACACTAGCAAACATTACAAAACTACAGAACATTTTCACTTGTTTGATATTAATACTTACTCAAAACTTACATAATGCATATGCACTTTTTTTTTTATTTTAACTTGAGAACTGATATTGTTTAAAAACATACATCATATCATATAAAATCTACGAATACTGTCCTGTTCAACTAGAAGCATTTAAAATTTAAAGAAATCATATTTGAAAATTAAATTCATATTTGTCTTTACATATTAATTCTCAACAAAAGTCATTGTTTCTAGCAATAGGTTACATGTGGATACGACCAGAAACTAATTTTCCCCGATTCTTTTGAAGGAATCAATTTGTTGGCAATCTCACGTTGGAAACGTTTTGCCAGGTCTCGATTTACAACCAGTAGGGATTAAGACATCTTTGAGTCAGTGTCGAAAGAAGCCATGTTTTCAGACAAGGAACAAAACATAAGAATAATAAACAGAGTCAAACACTGACGGATTGTGCAGACTCACAGTGCAGTGTTGCCACTTACAGGTTGCAGTTGCTGCAGACTGCTGGTTTATTATTCTTTCCAACGATCTTACCCTTACAGCAAATTATTAGGGGATCATCTGACCCCTCGCACCCTCTGATTCCGCCACCTATGATCACTAATATTTCAAGTCAATTGTTTTGCCTGAAAATGTTAGGGAATAAATTTTAACAAGGAATATTTTTTTTTTGTACAGAAGTTTTTTGTTTTCTAAAGGTAGTTCCTTTTTCCGTAAAGTAGCTTAACTGTATCTGGAGTAAAAGCAACATGATTTTTAAACTTAATATTAATTGAACTGAATAGACAGCTTCTTCCGAATAAAATTACATGCCCAGAAAAGCATATTTGATCTCTTCTGGTCACCAAAAATTGTTTGAACAACGAATGACATACTACCAAGCAATGAAGTTGAATTTCAGTAGCTTATTGCAGGGAGTGATAAGGATTTATATTAATTTATAAGTCTACCAAGTAAACTGATATCCTGAAAGGACAAATTTGACACCTTTTGTTGTCCAATAAATATTTGTAAGCACCGAGCCAGAGTGCAGTAAATATCGCAACAGGCCCAAGTGTACAGGAAAATTGGAGGAGGTGGTTTTGAAGGATGAATTATTGATGACCGCAGAAAAAATAAATTTCAATTGCATTCTTTATTCTTCTTTGTCTCAAAAACACACTTTTCTTTAAGCAAAATAATAATAATTACTTTAACTACATATTTGCCACGTGAGCACGACATCTCACCAATGGGAAGTGTAGATTGTGGCTTGGCTTGTATGTGCTTCTGCTGTCCTCGATGATACTCTGCAGAAGTTGTTTCATCCAGTTACATGGCTGGTGGGGAGGGAGCTAGTTCCCTAGCAACCAGCGAGGCGTCCTTGTGCCCTCCCCGAGTGTGCGACCGGTGTTTAGAAGAAGGGTAGATTCACCCTTTCTGTCTTGCCCGCCGTGAACATACTGGCCGGTCTATAACCTCTCCGCATGCTCTCGGCTGATTTGAGTATGCACGGGACATTCAAAATTTGGTGTCGTATTTTCTTTATCGGTGTGTTTGAAAGTTTGGGGACACTTTATGTTTGGTGTGCGATTACTATAAATTATGTATGGTACTTTGTGATTTTATAATCTTTGTTTACACTGATGGAGATGAACTGTTTTTTAATGTAATATTTACAATAATACTTTTTTTAAACTCCCATTTCTATTGTGTTTATTAGTTAAACTTTATTCACATAAAAAGTAAAGCTCTCATTAAACTCAACATGAAGTTTAATACTGTTGGAAGTTGTATTTTATTAATGTACCTGTCAAACCCTCATCTACTGTAATTCTGTACGTATAGAAATTTTCCGAGTCCACTGTATCAACCGCAAATAATTTAGTTACGTTACACCATTATTTTCATGCTAAAATAAACAATCCTGGTAAATTACAAACCCAAATAATTTTTGGAGAAACTAATTTTTCTTAGGGACCAAAGAGCAAAATTGAGTGTGTGCTTATTTGGTGAATAACGTATTTTTGTGCTAGGAAATATCAGGTATGTCATCATCTTATTACACTATGCCACCGATTGACAATATGTTGAGTACATATTCAAAAGCCAAAGAAAAATTCCTGCTAAAATAAGACTCCAAATAATTTGAGGGGAAATTAATTTTACCTCTTTGCCTACAGTGAAAATGTGAGGTGGTCCAATTTTTTTTAATGTCGCATACTCAGTTAAATACATTTCTATACGCAGTTTGCCATTGAATAAGCACTTTTGAAATCTACCTGCATTTATTTTAGCATGCATACCGACTGTCAAATGCCTAGTATAGTTGGTAACAGAAATAAAGTACTTTACGTATCAACGTTGAATTCAAATTGCTAGGTAAACATTTGAGACTGCCGGAATGATTTTTGTTTTTTGTTTCTCTCGTTTAATAAATACAAGTTTAAGGATTAGAAAAAAAAATGGTGAAATATTTGCTTGTCTAGTAATTTTACAGTTTCACTTGACCGACACACGAATAATGTGACGAGACCCTTGGCCAGATTAATTTTACGCAAGGTGTAAGAATACATAAAGTGCACGTAAATAGCTTCAAGCAGGGCTTTACGGCAAAAGGTTACAAGAGTCACGATCAACAAGCTCAGAAGAGCTTTCATAACTTCTAAATTAACTGTAAACAAGCTGGAAAGAGAAATGGGATAAAGGAATAAGAGGATAATAAATTCACAAAAAAAAAAAAAAATTCTGCGAAAATATTTTATTTTAAACATTGATTCATCACATAATTTAAAAACACATGTCTTTTATGTACAGCAAGTTGAGGCACATGTAATGATTACTAGTATAATCTACGGTCACAGCAACATACTCTTGAGAATACGATGCACCTGGGGCAGTTTACATGCAAATGCAGAAAAATAATTTTATTAATTTTTCCTAACTGCAGACAGCATGCCAGGCATATAGTGGCACTTCGGTGCGATAAACAAAACACTGTTTCAATTAAACGTTTACAATATTCAAAACACAAGAAATGGTTTCCAACCAAAACAGAGAAGTTTATGCAGAGAAACTAAAATTAATATACAATATATTTTACTGTAATCATAACTATTAAATTTAGAAAAGGATTAAAAAAAAATTATTTTTTTTATGGCATATGTTGGAAGGTTTCATTCAATGCGTATTCTCTACTACACCATAGAAACAACGAATAATCCCCCAAGGTCCAAAATAGCATCATCTATAACGTCAATACTTTTTTTTCTTGCTTCGCAACACTTTTCAGAGGACTTAACCCCAGATACTCAACAGAAGAATTAAGTTATTCTTGGTCATAAATACAACTTAAACCGAATTAGAGACAAAAATTGTGTAAATATATTGGTCTATGTCAAACATTGAAAAGTAAATAAATTTCCCTTATTTGAAAAACACAAAATTGGAGGGAGGGTGTAAAAAATAATAAGCAATTACATGAATAGTTAAAGGAAAAACTGCTCAATCCTAACAAAAAGTACTTTACCACAGTTCTGGCAATAACTGTGTAGGAGCACGTATACTTAAGATAGTCTCCTCCAGAATATTCAGTAAACAAAACATTTTACTGATAAATTTACATACACCTCGACCTGTTAATGGTTTGAAATGCACATATTTATTTTGCTCTCAGAGTGAGATTTTCAAAAACATCGAGTTACTGCTCTATGCAGTGTCCGTTACCTACGCAGAAATTCTTTAAAACTACCCTCGATCTTAGCTAATTATTTCCTTAACATACAGAAGTGTGAGGAAGCTGCCACCACCATTCTAACTTTCCCAAACACACAGGTATGAGAATACATATAAAGCTACACCTAGCATGGGAAATGTATTGTGGAGGACCCTGAAGACCTGTTGCAGCAACTTCAATCTCTGTGGGAAATAGCTTATCTAGACGCTCGTAGGACAATCCTCTGTCAGCTGTGTATAGGCTAGAGACAGACGGGTTGTTGCAGCTTTTTCCTATACCTGTTCCAAACTGCTACAGTTACAAACTTTTATCTGATACGAAGTATCCGATACTTTCTGTATCAGATGCAGGAATTCACCAGCTTCCAGAGTGCATAGTTGCTTCGCCAGTCTCTCGTGTAGCAAGTGTGTATCAGGTACGCAGTATCAGGTAGGAGTGTATCAGATACGTGCGTTATCGAGTATGCGCATTATCAAGTACGTGTTTTGAGTTGGTGTACTGTGTGTTATATTTTTTACAGTGAAATAAAGTATCAATTAGAACACGGTCATAATAAAAGACTTCAACTGTGCGAAAATGTTTTAGAGAGGATAATGAACTTGCTATATGCTAATTGTCTAACCAAAAACTTAGTTATAAATTATCCCCTTATTTTTTTAAACTAAATCACTTAACTATGCTGTCTCCAAATCTAAATCAAGAAATTGGATTTCATCTTAACTGCGCATTTTAAATACAATGTATGTGATACTTTGGCAGTGTACTCATTTACAGTACTGGTTACAAGTGTGTATCAGATACAAAGTAGCAGGTTGATACTGTGTGACCAACCTCTAGTATAGGCTACAACAAGCCTTGCAACATGTTAATAAAAAGGCACATGCTGGAGAAAGCATCAGTCTTACATGGATCACCAGATGATAAAAACCAGATTGTGCACACACGTACTTGCAGATGAGGGGAAGAAAACCACAACAAAAGGAGAAGAATGAAGTGTAATGACAGAGGAATGGTGGAGAGAACGAAAGAGATGCTGGTATTTTACTTTGCCTGCCATACTACAAAATGCAAATATAAAAAAATGTTTTTTCTTAGTTGTATACAATAAATTAATCGCATACGGAGCAGAAAACCCGAAGCTGTTGCAGACTGCATTTTTTCAGACTAATTCACTTTTGGATAATCCAAATGATTGAAGCAGGAACACAAAATACAAACATTACAAGTTCCCACACTAGTAGTATGTGGTATGTGTAACATTCCCATTGAATCTTAAAAACCTTAAAATACATGTCTCGTTAATACTGTTTGATCAACTTTCTTGCCAGAGAAAAAAAATAATGTAACATTTGCATAAGCATTTTATGCTTCTTGCAAAAATTATACAAACAGCAAAAAAACAAACCTATATTGCTTTTAACTATAAATTCTAGCAAAGTGGGGACAATTTTAAATAACGTTGATACTGAATTTTATTTCATTCCAATGTGATTTCTATTAGCATAAAAGAATTTCACTCCCAACTGGTAGCTGTAATATATGTTAAAACTATTTTTAAATACTGCAAAATTCTATTTAATATAATAACTGAATTTACAACATTCTATTTTTTTTTTTTTTTTAATTAATTCTACACGTCTTCTACCTAATCAAAAGAAATAATTAATTTAAAAAAAAAACTATCTGCAAGCAATGAAAAACAGCCACCGAGCTGGAAAGACAATAATATTGTGACGGTCAACCATTCCTGTAGTTCTGCATACCTGGAAAGTCTGTCTGCAACTTGAAAAACATTTTAAAAAAATAATAATGTTTTTATAATAACACTCCAAGAACATAGTGACTAAATGACATTTAAACAATGTCTCAATCATACCATAAATTTAACTCTTAAGAAAATTTTACTGATTTTACGTTCACTAGGTTAAAAGTGAAATCAATGAAACTGGTGAGTTTTAATTTTCCAATAAATCTGGATTTGACGGCAGAAATGAAATACACATACTACACGCTTCAGAACTGTATAAAAAAAATCACAATTCTGTGTGGTTCACGACTACTAAATTTTACCTTTCTAACACATATAAAACACAGAAGCTGGTACAATGTTGCAATCCAAATTTCTGTGAGAAAAGAAAGACCTCCACAATTTCAATTTTCTAACCAACTAGAGTAATTACACTCATCATTGCGTTCAGCTTTAAAAAAAAATATGTTAAAAACAGGTGTACATCAGCAAAGGTAGTTAATAATTGCAAAAATTGCACTTCACTGATAATATCTAAAAAATAGTTTTGGTATTTTTGTGTAGAATTTTTAGTGCACTATAGACTAACCGTCGTGCAGAACAGTAACGATACAATAAGACCCTTTGCAAACATCTTGAGTAACATTTCACTTCATGCCTTTCTGCTCTTAGCACTTTATATATCGCAAAGTACTCTAATAAAAACTTCTAAATGTTTCATTTGAATTGTCAGCAGATAAATTGACCAAGCTACCTGATGCAAACACTACGAAATGATAATGCTCACAAAAAAACTTAAAATGAAACAAAAAAATTCAAGCAAATGAATATGCATCATTCATAGAAAGTGGATTTATACTGCATAAATGATACAACACTTTACAAAAATTGTAAACTGCTAATATTACAAAATTTCATAAAACCTCTGTACCATGGGTGAACTTTACATAATTTTCCAATTCTGCATTTCTTGTATAGACACATAAAGGTTTGGTTCAGTTCACATAACATTCTTAACGCATTATCTTCACAAATAGCTGCACTATTGACACGAAAATTTTTACTTGTGCTTTTGTATTACTTACCTGAAAATTTGTATTTAAAAAAATGGACAACTGACAGTTTTAAATGTTCAGCATCGCTCAATAAAAATTATCTATTCCTATAACACACAATATTTCAAAAAAATACAACAGCGCTAGCTGACTAGCTTTTAAAGTTCGCAATACTTCATTGTAAAGAAAAAAATACCTGAAAAAATTCTTTGAGAAATAATCCAAATGTATGATTTGCTTAATATAACTTACAATTTTCCTTACATCACATGTTTATGTAATATGTCAACCAATGCAGAAACTTCATTCACTCCGTTTGCAAGAGAGAAAATTTACTATGTAGTTAACACCACTAGGTCATCACAAATTAAAAGCATGACTCCTACTGAGAAACTCGTCATTAAACACATAAAAACATTTATAAATTCACACTACAAAAAAATTTAATTTACCATCACAAAATATAATTACCCAGGCAAAGGAGGTGGAGTAAATAAAGACTCATTAAAAGGTTTCATACGAAAGTGCGATTCAAATAAGAACACAAAAACAAAAACTTCTGTAGCATTTAAGGATTATTCTAGGGTTGGCATTTTTTTTAACAGCCTGTCCAGAAAAGAATAGAATATACGAATTTTACAAATAAAATATAGGCAAACAAAACTATCCGCAATACATACTTGATTCATAACTGAAAAACATCACAACTGCTGATCTTGCCACTAACAACGTTTTCACGAATATAATAAGCAGAAGGACTTATAATTGACCCTGAAAACGTTGAAGCGATCGTAGAGGATTTACAGCAGTTTACATTCGAGACAAAACTCAGTAGGAGCAAGCAGCTGCGACAATTCGGAAAGTCAGTCGCAGTGGACGATAATTCTTATGTTATCAAAAACGGTACCATAATTGAAGCTGCTCATAGCTGGAGATTATTTTTTCCATGCACAAATTCAACAAGGAAACAAAACATAGTCTTTTAAAATGACAAAAAAAAAAAAAAAACCAGGGGAATGCTATCCTCCACCGACTGGACGAAAGTTCTGAACTGAAACTGAAAAACACGGGCAGGTCTTTTTATCTTGGAATCCTTAGTACTAGGAACTGGCAGAGTAAAACAACACACACTCCATTTACAAAATGTTATTCCTCCTCTGTAGGTTCTTCAGTTTCCAGGATGCTTTTGAAAGAAAATGGTTGGAATGGATAGCCAAGGCCAACGTAGAACTTGCTCATGAACTCCACCCTGGAAAAAATATACAGCAACTGCCTTTAGGTACATCTGGTACACAGTCGATCTGAAATGTTGCCATTTGAAAGAAACGCATCATATGGCAAAATTTTAATCGACACACAATTAAAATTTTTTAATAGTACTGGTGACTAATTACAACCTGACTAGATGCAGACACTGTGGACAGAACTGATATGCTATAAGACTGATACGGCATGGAAATAGTTATGTGATACAGAAAGTGTTAGGAAAATTAATGAAGGAAGGAGGAGGCAGAGGGGGGGAATGTGCATGTGCATGTGAGCACATGCATGTTTGCATGCACATGCGCAAATGTGCATGTCCGCGTGTGCAAATGTGCATGTGCATGCATGCGCATGTGTGCAAATGCACGGGTGTGCAAATGCACATGTGTGCAAATGCACGTGTGTGCGAGTGCATGTGAGAGAGAAAGAAAGAGAGCAGGATGAAAACAGGTAGAGAGAGAAAGGGGTGAGATTCAAATTGTGGTTTAGATACACTTAAATTAATGATTTTGTTGACATTTCATGGATACTGGAATTATTACAGAATTTCACGAATAAATAATGTCTCCATACATTGCATTGTTTTGTGATGCACGAAAATATCTAGTTCCTATTTATTAGCAATCCAATAAAGCCCTTCACATGCAGCCTGGAGGGCTGTCTCTAATTTGTCAACAGGGATATAGTGGTGTGGATGTCACAGATGTGCATCAGGGATGAGGGTAACCCCAAGAGGTTGATGGTGAGACTGTGCACTTTTACATCACTGCCAGTGTAGTGTGAACCTTGTGATTTACGAGTGCCGAGACTCGCCATCAACCTAGCCATGAAATGAGGGATATACTGAGTTTATATACATTTAGACGAGATGCCAGAGAGAGGGACTTGTTATGTGCATCTACAGTGGCATGTACGACATGACATCTCTTACTTGCGATGAAAAAAGGGGGGGGGGAGAGGTGTAACTGTGGTGGAGGCTACAAAGGAGTATCATCAGCCCCGTGGTGCATCAACATTATCTTAGTTCAAGTTCTTGCCAGGTTTTGAAACATAAAATGAGTTATTACACAAGTATTGATAACAATCGTGTACATTCTATGCCAGTGCCAAATCAATGAAAAGAAGTCTGCCTCGCCCGCTCATCCCCATCCAACAAAGAAAACAGTTCCCATCCATCTTTCTCCCATAGCACTTTCTATTAATGCATGAATATGTTGAAACTTCTTTCCTATCAAGAAGGTATTTCAGTGTCAAGGCCACTTTCCCCTGTTCCTTCCTCGTTACACATAGCTTTAGATTCACTCAGGGACACCCCACCTTTCCTCCCTCCAGCCGTTCTCATTTGCTTCACCATGTGTGCACAGTGTTTAGTTTTCGGATAAGTTTTGTCGCATTGCTGTTATAAGTTCGGATTTAGCATCTCTAGATTTTTAGTTCGAACTGCATTTGTAATTGAGTGAATAGATTGTTGAGGCCTACTTACGCCTCTTGGATTGCAATTTTATTTAAGTTTTCGAATTTCTATCTTGTACTTTTGTCTTAATTATGGCCCGTACACGCATAATACGTGTGCAGTTTCAATTTTGTGTGTTTACAAATTTACACAAGAGAACATACAGTCTACAGTACTTATAAAATCCCCCCNGAGCAAAGTGTGTTATATTCACGTCTTAAAAGTGATGATGTAAAACACTGTAAAACTTAAAGACATCTTGCTCTGTGTCTACACTACTTTTTTGACATCAAAGGCAGGTCGTATGATGGTTTTCATTTCATTCCAAAGACATCTGAATACCAAAATAAATGTTTATATTTGTAATAAAAAAAACAGCTGACTTTCCCTATGAGAAGCTCCTTTCACATCACTCTCACTTCGTGCTACAAATTTCTTAGAAACTACAGTTCATTACTAAAGAGTATGTAAACAGTACTCACCAATGCAGCCTAAGAGTGTGAAGGAAGGCAGAAAGGCCTTCCATCATGACAAGTATTGCAATAGTAAACGTTGCCCACACACCAAATGAAATGAAAAGGGCAATTCCGCCGACATACGAGTCCCAGGTGAGTCCGCTATGCAACACCATGTTCCACAGTACCTCTGACAGTTCTGCCAACACACCACAGAATCTTATTATCTCATACTAATAATCACTAAAGTCACAATGCACACCTCAACTATATGTTATAAGTAAAATCACAGCTTGGCTAACATAAGACTTAAGTATCAAAGTGGCTGTAAACATCTAACATAGTTCCTTAAAAATGTCACACAGTTCCTTAAAAAAAAAATTCAAATTCTATATGAAGATTCAAGTTTTATTTTGTAGTGAATACATTGACAAATTTATACACAATTAAAAAACTATTTACTTAAATTTTGATTACATGTTTTGTAAATTATTCATACATAGATAAATCTTGGTTAGATTAAATACCTTAACATAGCATCCCTTCCCTACGATTTTAACCAAATAAAATGTATTAGGATTTTTAAAAAAAGGCAGGAAGAAGTTTATGGCACATTTATTAATAAGGAAAATTTTTTTTAAATATGATGCTGTTTTACTGCCTACAACTGATGTCTTACCTTGTTAAGTTCTACTTTTGTACTTACAGAAAGGAACATTCAAATACATAGTAGCCATCAGTGCTGGACAAGACAAAATAATGTAATGTCATGTGACCCGTTGCAATGCAAGTGGGAGAAACCTCACCATTTTAAAGTGTTAAGGGGAATCCGTAGTTAAACTGAATGTCTCAATGTCTTGTCTGACATTTTGACGCGACTTTCTCAGTGAATATTGTTGCATAAAATTATTTTTGAAAAAAAAAAAATTCATTCATCTTTTTTTATGTTATATGCAGATTTCAATATTGCATTTTAGAAAAAAAAAAATATATTAAACAAAACGATTGGCAAGATGTCTTACCGTAGCAACATTCCTCAAAAATTTTCACAGAGAACAATTTATGTTTGAAATAGTTATCTTTAAAACCGATGCAATGAGAAGGAATTTTGTTTAACATTGATTCCCCATTTGAAGTACGCAGCTGCCAGCTGGAAAGACAGCGCCATTAAGGAAACTGTGCAAATAATTAACAAATGAAGTTATTCATTTTGATAATTGGAAATTAGAGTTCACACAATATTACGTACGTAAATAATTAATAGACAAAAAGAAAAACATTTTTTAAACATGAAACATAAAATAAAATGAACAGATAAATTTTTTAAACATTACAGAATTTTCAGACGATAAAGTTTGTTTTACAACTTGAAAGTGAATAAACAAAAATATTAAGCAGAACTAGAGCACGTTCCAATAGTAAAAAAAATACTTGGCGAAACACCAAATAATAAATAAGAAAAGAACTAACAGAATTGCATAGTGACATGAAACAAGTGCCAACACAACTGGCATAACACACACACAACAGCGTGAACTTAATTGACAACAAATACTATGTGCATGAGAACATACACATACACACCACACAGATTGACTTTCAGCTAAGATGTAAAGGTGTATACAACACATGCCCTCATTTCAACAAACTGTGCATCTCATCGCTATGAACACGTTCTTGAGCATTTAATTGGCACTTTTAACAGTTTGGACGAAAATCATTATTTATATAAGTCATGTCTTCACTTCATGAATTGAGTTGTGTTGAGAGATTTGGGGGGCTCTAACCAATGAGGTCTTGAGAGCCAATTAGAGTGAAATGAGGTAAGAATGGAGCAGCACCAGAATACAAGGGCGGGGAAATGGGAAATCCTTGAGAAAACCAGCCGACCAGCGGTATTATTCGGCACAATTCCCACTTGCGAAAATCCAGGAGTGTCCTGGCCGGAGATTAAACCCGGTTTACCTTGGTGGGAGGCGAACAGTCCAGTCGCTCAGTCACCATGGCACCAGTTATCATTTCATGTAATAATTCATTATCCTAGTGAGTTCTGTCAGCCATTGCTTTGCAAATGAAGTTACAAAACTCAGTTTAATTTTACTTAAGAAAAGAACTATTTCTTACTAGCCACTACCAACGTATAACTGCATAAATTTTCTCTCTCTTTTTAATTAATGTTAAATGTGAAATTGTACAAAAAAATAGAAATTCAAGTACTCGCAGCATAGTACTTGACAGGAACACACAAAGAGGGACGACACATTTTCCAAGTGGTCGCACGATCGCGACGTTTTGTAAGCAGCTTCATCATGTGGCGAGTTGTAGGACACTGCGTGGAAGGGAGCTGTTGATAGTAAACCTAGCGGCTAGGTGGCAAACTAAGGTGGACGGGAAAATTGACAAATTGCAGGTATAGCTGATGAGTGTGGTTAGGAGCTGTGATTATCCCATGTTGAGTGCTGGCGACTGCCTGGATTTTGTTATAAATTGGTGAGCTAATACCCAGCGTCTGAGTTCTGGGCTATTGCTTGAAGGTGGTAGGGCTCTCACAACTCTGGTACTGTAGCAGGAATCAAAATCTTTGTTGTGTGATGCTGCATGTGCTGCAACCGGTTTGTCCTATAGGTTATTGATGTGACCAGATATGGCTTGTTTGGTGTCTGCTCTATGGCAATTTTTTTATCGTTTGATTCAAAAAGTGTGAAGATACCATGAACAGAATGTGTGTAACAAGAAGGTACTCACGAGCGTGCGCAAGGGAGAGCGCCCACAGCCGCAGGTAGGACGCAGTGTGGGAGACGGTGCTCAGTACGTATTCGACAGTGTGGATGCCCTGGTATATGAGCATCTCCGAGAGTTCCCCTCCGTGGTCGTCGGAGCCCCCCGCTGCCGGCTCTGGCGGCATCTGCTGCAGTTCCATGTCGGCATTGACGTTGCCGTTGCCAGACGCCTGCAAAGACAGCTGCAAGTGAAGGCTGTGGGAACCCTCATGCCGTGACTCCGTGCACCAGAGCAAACAGCGCACATCACCTCTTGCAAACTTCCTAACTATTACATGAATATGCACTGATGAAAGTTGGCAGCCTTGGGGTTACAAAGACCAAAAATTACGTGTAACTAGTTCTCATCTTCTGCTCTTGTTCCCCAACATTCACTTACAATTTGCATACATCAATTTCAAAATTATGGGCTTAAAGGTTGACAGACATTTGTTTATATTATTTTTTCCAACACAACAAACTTATAGTTTAATTTTTATTATAAAAAATATTTACTGTGTGTAGCTTGATTGTACCCCAAGTTGCTTCAAAACTTTGTCAAAAGCAATGACCCAACATTCTAAAACAAATCCTTAACGTAAACAGTGAGCTAACCTCTTAGCCCAAAGAATGAGGTTTTCAGTGTTGAAACTCGCAAGTAATTTACTGCACCACTGGCATGCACTCTCTACCCCAAACTCCCTCGACAGTTGGAAGCACAGGTAAGTGAATGGTGGTGACGGCTGCTGCATGCTCCACGGATTACGCAGAACGATTATATGCTTGTTTATCACCGTTTTCAGCAGTATGCATGCAAGCCGGACTATACTACGACTTGAAAAATTTAAGGGGGAAGGTGCTGGGAATCAAATTCAAATGCTGCCAACTTCACCACACAGACGCTGCATAACACCTTTTACACATACAGTGATTTTACGGTTTCCAATACTTCTCACGTGTTTCCTTTAATCCTGTGTAAGGCTGAGAAAGCATAAACTTCTTTCATTTTGCAACATTTTCACATTCTGTCCTTTGACATCAAATGGCATTGTAAAATTGCTATGAACATGAAACATTACTATTTGGTCAATTATTACTTTAATGCATGGACCAACATTTAACACAGAGGTTGAGTCACAGGCCACATATTCTCCTATTGCTGGAGTACTCAGTTTGATATCTGGCCCTGGCAGGAGGTAAGTTTTCAGCCAGGGATTATCATCTAGGAACCATGATACTTCTCATAAACTAAACTGTTAGCTCTGGTGAATACATATAATTTCAACATCATACATCAACAGTTTTTTTTAAACACAGGATGTTCCTCGCCTCATGCAAACAAAGATTAACAGAGTCTAGAAAATTAAACTAGCAGGACAACGAACCTCATTCTTGTGCACTCAGTCTAATAATATAATATGTTACATAAGAACTATTTCTTGCAAGGCATTACCAACACACCTATTTTCTCCCTGTATTTATTTGTATTAATTATGAATGAAATATTATTTATGGATAAAGTACAAGTAAAAGTTGACGCGTGATGCGTAGTGATATTTATTTAAACACGACTTCGCCTCATCTTCACGTGTCATCACATCATCCCAGGTGGGGTTTGAACCCTGAACGACTTGCTACCAGAGCCTACCAGAATGCCCCTTGATGGAGGGACAACCATGGACACGTCAGCCAAGTTCATTTCGCCTTTATGTCAGAAGCGAACCCAGAGACCAGCAGCCAGACCACAACCCGGGATGTTACGGTGAGTCACCATGGCGACCAAGTTCACGAGGCCACACACCCAGTATGCGGCCTTGAGGAAGCGAGGTCGTCCATGCAAATCCGAGGCTCCAACCAGAGACAGCCAGTAACAGGAGAACGTGAGCTGTCGAATACTTTAAGACAGTGTAAAATGCCAGTATTAAAACAGCTGTTAAATTGCTGTTATCAGTGACGGTGAAGTATGTTAAAGCCAGTAAGGGCCAATGTTAAGACAGACTACATCGTGTAACAGAGTATAATAAAACTGTAGCTTATTAACACAGCGCTACGTCAAATAACCATTCAAAACAGGGCAAGTAACTAGTGACAGTGCATATGAGCCACGCTGCAATAGACATGCTAGTTGGTAATAGCGAAGCTCGGATTCTCTTAGCGAAGCACGGGCTTCCTCATAGACGAAGAATGAATCCAGACGAACGCCTGTTTACTCAAGGACTTTCTATCAAAAGCAAATATTTAAAATTGTTGTAAATACTTTTAAATACTATTGTCTCTCTGTGAGGGGTAATATATTAATTGGTTAGTATAATTAGTCATTATAAAGCCTAGAGCTGGCCCCACTTCAGCTTTGTCACACAAAGAAATTATCTACCATGTGACCCGTGGAAGCCTACAGAGCAGAGCCACTTTAAAACGCCTTCAGCGCCAGGGCAGGTAAGCCAGCAGAAGTGACACACCCCTCACGAGTGGGACTGTATATACACTAGTGTTCGATTATTTTTTTCGTGCCCGCCTGCAAATTGGCTTTCTTCCAGGTGAAATCTGTTAAATGATATTTGTACATAAACACAGCCCTTAGCCGACTTCTGTGAGCAGCACGCTGATTACGTAACCAACAAAGGGAAATGAGCATTCACCCGACATCGGACCATTACCACGTGACTTGGTATTTTTGGCAAAAACATAAAAACTTTTTTAAATATAGTAAAATGGTTCTAGAAATGACATATGGCCTTAAAATATTTGAATTAACATCACTTTGAAAGCCAGAAGCAATTAATGAGCCTAATTATATAATACATACTCTTTTCCTCATACATGCATTAAAAAAGTGTTTATTATAAAAGAAATGTTTAATATAAGTGCACTTACATATATCGCTGATCTCCTGGAGGTGATTATGTGAAGCAGAGGCATTCCAAACAGCATGACCGGTATGCAGAGGAGGGCGACCAACACAAATGCCATCTGTAACTTGGCCTGACCTTCGAACATATATTCGTCGCAGCCTACCGGTGGCACCGTCGATTTGAAGAGCATCATGTTGATAAACAAGATGAGGACAGATGGCGCACATCCAGGACTGTACTTCGTTGCTGGCAACATAATCAAAAATTGGATTAATACACTTAAGTGAACGTAAGTAAGTAGAAGTCGTAATCATGCATTGCCCTTGCCAGCCCACGGCCGTGCAAGTGTAATAAAATGCCACAACCTTCTTTATGTCTCTCTACAATTCTCCTCCTTCACTATGCTGTATTCTTTCCCTCCCTTTTGCACTCCTATTCCACCCACTCCCTTGGCCCTCCGAGAGGCATTCTTCCTAAATAGTAAGTACATCAGCTTAAACATTAAACTGGGAAGACTTTCCTTCCCCACTCTTCCCCGCCTACATCAATACCATCTCACCCTTGCTCTTTTCCCTTCCACCCAGAGCCTGTACCCTCACTCTTGCTTGTACCATGTAATTCGCAACCGGTCATGCCTCATCAATGCCGACAAACTCCTCTAACTTCATAGCAACAGCACTCATTTCCCCAGAATTTCACTATCTACTGCCCAAGTATCTGCTCCATGTGTAACAAGGTTTCCACCTCTTTCAACTCAACACCATCTAGTTCTATCTTACTCCTTACCCTATTATTATTCTATGTCATTAAAATCACCAAGTGTAGATGCATAACATCAAGATAACGGTAGGTTAAAAGTCAATTATTTTAAAACACAAAAATTAACAATCCCTAACTAAGCTAGCTATGCCAAACTGTCATTACCAAAATACAAGAAAATTATTTTCAACAGCTGCATACACTAAACGCATATAATTTTTTAAACTTATAAAGTAACTATTTTCTTTGAACTGCAAAGTATTTAAGAGATGTATTTTCATACTCCTTAACTGCCACAAAACTACTGTCCATTCAAAGATGAACTCCCACCAAAATGTAACTGTACAGAAGTAAGTTTTTACATCTTTTCACTTTTGTATGAAATGTGTAGCAAAATAACCATTCAACAGGTGTACTATAGGTTTTTCATGGTAAAGTGAGCACTATTTAAAGGCCTTGCCTCAAAGTCCCTTTCAACTTATTTGTATCCTTTTACAAATTGTTAATATAAAAATTGTGTACATTTTACAGCTCTCAAAACTTAACGTCCGAGGCGCTACAATAAACTATAATTTTTTTTTATTATGATTGCTGGGTGGGCCTTAAATAGTTCTCACTTAGCCTTCAGTTTGTGCCCTTTGTTACAGCCATATTAGTACTAAACAATAGATCAAAAGACTTGGTACAATTAAAAACCAGATTTTTTCCCCCAAAAAAACCTTTAGTCCAACAGTACATATATTACACAAAACCACTGTCCAAAGAATGTTAGCATTATGCAACTTAAAGTGAAAATGAAAAGCCATCACTAAGAGGCAAAGTCAACGAGTTTCTACATTAAATAAATACACATGTAGTCACTCTTGTGATATAATTTAAAGCATAGCAAGATAAATTATTACATAAGTTTATTTGATGTAAATATACAGAATGGAACTGAACTCCATGAGACACACATTGGCGGGTGATTTCTCAGACAAAAAAATGCAGAACATATATGTGTTACCTACAGCCAAAGTCCAAGCCTTAAAAATGTAACTACCCTTAAAAAAGTAGCTGAAGCAGATGTGTTATGGTACTAATAGAATAAGAAAGATGTGAGTGAGTGTAGGTGAGAAGTGATTTGAGTGGTTCTCAACAGCAAGGTCAGTATGGATCAGGGCCAGAATGCAAAAACAGGAAAAACGGGAGATCCCCAAGAAAACCCGCCGAGCAGCGGCGCCGTCCGACGCATTCCCATATGTGAAAATCTGGGGGGCAACAAAAACTGGGAATTGAACCCGTTTCACTTTGGTGGGAGGAGACTAGTTTAACCACTACACCACTGAAGCTCCAATAAGAAAGATGATTCTCTAAGTTTACTATTCCAGTACTAAGTACAAAGCACTAAAATATGGTTGCTGATAACCGCCTTCCATAATACTAAAGGACGGGTTGGAAACTTTGCATGAATGTAAAAATGTGGAGAGGTTTGAAAGGCTATTAACAGCAGGTTCTTAAGAGCAGATGAGAGTGAAGAGAGGTGAGGTGAGAATGGAGCAGCACCAGAATGCAAGGGTGGGGGAAATGGGAGATTCCTGATTAAACCTGCCAACCAGTGGCATCATCCAGCACGATTCCCCCGTGTGAAAATCCAGGAGTGACCTTGCAGGGAATCAAACCCAGGTCGCCAAGGTAGGAGGCAAGTTGTTTTGCCGCTGTGCCAACTGCGGGCCCAAATGTAAAAATGTGTTATTCATTGATTAGAAACAAACCATACATGATGGTAAAATTGGAGGAGGGGAAGAAGGGGCAGAAGCCTTGTATTAAAGCTCTCTGCCATAATTTAAACAAGATTTATGTATATAATGTCTTAAGAATGAAGCACATCCGACTCGTAGATAACATGAGTGTCATCGCTGCATTATGTTGCTACGTTGAATGAGTTACCTGTCATTTGTTACCCATACTGACACACCATGCATGCAAGCAAGTTGCTGTAGGTGCGGCTGAAAACAAGGCCGGACTTACGGAAGGAAAACTAGGGCTGAAGCCTTGGGGCCTCCTAAAATTACTATATTATTTAAATTACACATTAATAAAAAAAACAGATTTTGCATTAGGCAAATAAAGTTTTGAGCTTCATAATAAAATAAGTTTTTTTAATAATGAACAATACTTTTAACATAAAATTTACACAATCTATGCACTTGAACAAGCAATGGTAATTTGTGGTTTGCACAACATAAAACCATCTGTTCACATATGGCCCTTGAGTGAAGAGATAAAGTTAATCACTCTCAGTTTAAAAATGATTTGGGGCATCCACAACTTTTAAATGTGGCTCTGGATAAGATACCAGTAATACACCTTTGCTTCAGCTACTTTTTGGAGGGTGGTTTACACCCCTTTGAAAATGACACACTATACATTGTTTATAATATTTATATATATTTTCATACAAGGAAATAGCTATTCCACATGTGTCAGCGAAATTCACTTCCATTCTGTAAAGTTGAATTTGTTGAATTAATAGATTTTTGCATAAAAATTTTAAAATAAAAAATGTGCTTTTAACTGAAGAAAATAACAATTTCATGGGGAAAAAAAAATATATATACATAGTCGAGGATGATTATACTTACTACCAAATGGGTCGTAGAGTATCCACTTAATGAACATCATCACAACCATGTACGCAAACAGCAACAACAAAAAAACAATTTGCGGAATGAACTCCAAGACTATTTTAATTGTTCTTCGAAAATGTCTGTAAATAGAAACATGTGCAGTTATCAATTCACTTGCATAAAACATTTTCGATGAAAACTGGTTACACTGTAAGGTACAATTTTTTTAATTCTAAACATTTTGATCTTGACTGAAGCATACACGTACAAATGCTTGAAAAAAATGAATATGAACAACTGAGAGATAGTGACCACAACAACCAGTTACCATTCCAAAAAAAATCACTGTCTGGCATCCATAAGAGAAAGGGCAGTGCTCTCTTTTGTAAATTATACTGTTACTCGAAATATGTTTTAGAATAAACTGGAATAGAAATAAGCTTACTACAGGAAAAAAAAATGTGTTATCTGTTATGCTAAGGCCAAGACTTTGATTACTGTTAAACCAAAATCACACTGTTTTAATGGGAAGGCTTCTTCCTCCAGAGAGTTGAGAGGTTTTTCTTGGGCACTCAACAGTGAAGTATTGAGAGCCGAGGAGTGCGAAATGAGTGACGATGGAGCAGCAGCAGGGCGGGGGGTACTGCAGTATCCCAAGCAAACCCACCGGCCAACAACTATGTATGCCACGTTTTACATGTGCGAGATTCCAGGAGCAACCCTGCGGGGAATCGAACCAGGTTCACTTTGGTAAGAGGTGAGAAGTATTTAAAGAGAAGTTGTTACAAGTGTACTCTTCACTACAGTAATAAAATCAAACTGCTCTCCTCCCAGTACGACCTCTGTTGGTGAACCCAGAACATCTTTCTTTGTTGCAGTCTCGCAGCACGTACCAGGTATACTGTGAACCCCTCTCTTATTCCCCCTCCTCCTACTACGTCCCTGACTATTTTCTCCATCACCTTTTCTCAACTTTCTGCACACTTGCTTAATGAAAAATGCACCACTAGCAACAGGGAAAGTAACAATGCCACAGCCCGGAAGTCTAAAACCACTGGTCACAGATAAAAATTCACTGGCTTTAATCTCAAAAGCTTTACAGTACACCCAACACATGTTCGACATCACTGATGTCATTTCAAAATTGTACAATATGCACTTGTTTCGGTTGATCTATACATTGGGCATATGGTACTGAGTGCTGCGCCAAACACTGAACGACTGCATACTTATACATTTTACTAATCAAGATTGTATAGCAGGATAATGCAACAGCTAATCAAACGTCTCAAATTTTTTGTGGTTACCGTACCAACTATTGGTCTGATCACTTTTGTCTCGCAAAGAATACACTGCATAAAAAAAAACTAACCAACAGATGGAGAAAATACTTATAAAACTTCAAAAAAGAATGCAAACAACGAAATCTTAATGAATGCACAACATCCACAAACAAATACATTTGTACAAGCATTCTTGCACAGATTTCACTAGCATAGTATCTGTATTTTTGCTAATATATATATATATATATATATATATATATATATTGCAATAGCCCACCAACACCACACAATCTAAGTTAAATGATACTTACATATGATTAATGACACTGAGGCATATTCCAAATGTCATGTGAATCACTCCAAATATGATTGAGAGTTTCATTTTGTAAGAATTCAAGAAAATAATCTTGTTCGTAGCAACCTGAAAAAATCCATTTCAAGTTAAGTTTTTTTGAGTTATTCAATTATAAATGAACAGACACATGCTCAACTGCTGCAGAAAATGTATCAGACGTTATAATACTTGCCTGCCATACAGGGTCAAGTCCAAAAGGGTAGGGTATTGAAGTATAAAAATTTGAATCGCTAGGATTTAGCGTCAACTCTCCGTTCTCCATCACAGTGCTTAAATTGTACGATGTCTTCCAGCTTGAGCCGAAAAGGTTTAAAGACTTAGAAAAAATATCATTGTATATCAGCCCAGTGTAGATGGAGAAGAGGCCCATCAGCAAGATGATGTAACGTCCTCCGAAGATTATGGTCCAAATCTGGAGACAAACTCAAAACTATAAAAATTACACACCGACGTCACACGACAACATTACGATATTATAAATGCTAGAACAGGTATTCAAACAAAGCAATTGTTAGGTAGTCTGAAATTAGTTTTATCACTTCAGAGAAATGCTATACATTAATTACTACAATGGTGGTGGTGTGGTTTCAGACTACTCGCCTCCCACCTAGGCAAACCGGGTTCAATTCCCCGCGGGGGTAGCTCTCTGATTTTTGCATGTGTGGGAATCATGCCGGATGATGCCACTGGTCAGCAGGTTTTTTCAGGGATCTCCCGTTTACCCCGCTCTCATTCAGGCGCAACTCCATACTCACCTCACTTCACTCATCAGCTCTCAAGACATCAACGTTAAGAGAAGCTCAAATTTCTTCACCCACCCACTCATTCACCCCCCCCCCCCNCAAATTCTGATGTAAATTACAACTATAAAACTACTTTTTGGGCATTATTCACAATGATAAAAAAAAAACAATTCTTATCGTAAACACTCCAACTCGGTTTCATAAGAGAAATTAAGCACTGCCAGTAATTGTTACTAATATTTTGTTAGCTCAATAGTTCCAATACTAGAAGTCAGACATTGGAATATCCAGTTATGTCATCTAACCCAAAAGACAACAGTTTTCCAACTGGAGTTCTCATGTGGGTAAATCAGAATTTGTGAGCTATAGATGCACTGGACGTTTGTATTTTTAGTTTGTTCAGGGTCTAGTACTCAGTCACAATAGTACTGACAATTATCTAGTTAGTAAAATCGTAAAACTCTAAGTAGTTTCTGAAAGGACTGAAAAATGTATGTTTATTAACCAGCAAAACTTTTTAAGATGGTTCAGTTACTTTGGTGTTTGTAGACCAAGGGCAAATTATAAAAACTTAATTAGCAGGAAATTTTTTTTAAAAGGGAACTACTTAACGGGGTCAGTTATACTGTAATTTTTTCCTAATCCTGTGCGTCATGTTAGTGATTATTTCTATGAGCCTTGTCCCATTTGATGTGACTGTTAGCTTGCATTATCACTGCAAACGAATAAGGTGAAAGGAAATTGTATTTGAACAAAACGTGAAGACCTGGTTGTAGCTGTAAGTGGAGCATTACCTTAGTACTGGACTCCAAGTATTAAGTACTGGACTCCAACTTGCATTGTTTCTGCATGCCCAAAAATTGATGATAATATCTGCCACATCCTGTGCATTGAGCGCGTATCCAGGAACATTTGAAAAATTAATGCAAAGGTGGGTGTGTCATCAATAGCTTCGATCTAGCCCCATGCTAAAATTTCAGCCCATCAGGACCCACTGTGTATGTACCTCTCCATTATCATTACTTTATCATATATTTGCTGTTCATAGAGATACATGAAATATTTTTACATGGGTTGTACAACAAAGGGAATAAATCATTTAACTGAAATATGGTCATCTAGAATTGTATCAGTTTTAAGGTTTAGTCATAATTTGAAAGCTGAACAGGAAGGTGAGTGTTTTTGTGTAGCTAAAAATGTATCATTTAAAGCTTCAAAGTTACTTATAACATTTAACAAAGGAAATACAGTTTAAATTTATGTCTACTGCCTTTGTTAAGCTTGTTAAGTGTAGTTACTATCCAAAAACAAGCTAATTTAAAAAAATTTATAATATTGGCTGACGTGTGACGCATACTGACATAATTACTAAAAACGACTTCACCTAATCTTCACGTGACATCAAGTCACCCCGGGCAGGGTTTGAACCCAGGAAAACTTGCTTCCAGAGCCAACCAGCACGCCCTTAGGCAAAGGAGCACCCAAGGACATGGCAGCCAAGGCCGTCTACACCATTGTGTCAGACGTCGTGTGTCCGATAATCACCGTCGCGTGCGACAGAAGTTAGCCACGCAACCAAACGCCGCCCCTAAGCTCGCGGGAGCGATGCAACCCGAAAAACTATAATTCCGACCTCCCCCGCGAGAATGCAGCCTGCGCCACTAAGGGAGGAGCTCTAACCCGAAGATACCAGTAAAGCTGAAGGTAGTCGAAGACCCTACAGCCGGCTGTCTATATACGCGAGCACAGAGCTCCGAAACGCCAGTCGATACTCAGCAGTTCGCTCCACCACCTGATATGCTGGCGCTCTCTGCCTACTAACTGCCTTCCTCACTAAGGACCACCGCTACCTCCCAGAAGTCTTCTAGACATTCGCCCAGCGACCCCCGATGAAGTCTTCGTCTCCCCTCTTTGCACTCACTACCACTTTGGTAGTGAACTCCAAGTACCTTCTGGACAACAGAATAGATTAGTTAGGGTAAGTTGTTATCATAGCTACCTAGCCTTATTCTTCTTTTGTTTAGTTTAGCGCCAGGTCCCCTTCACGTGATTTACTGTAGTTTACTTCCGTTCCAGTTCATTGATAGTTAGGAGTTAATATGGACCACCATGTCTATTCCTCTGGGGAATAAACATGATCTTACCTAACCTTGAATACTTATTTGTAGGGTGACTGTGTATTCCATCCCCGTAGACGTCAAACCTAAGGAAAAGCAGGAGACTTTGTCTTGAAACCTCTTTGCCGAAACTAGTGTAGGACTGCAGGCTCCCTTAACCGGGCGCACGTACGTCAAAATACATACCCATTAGACGGCCACCCATACTGTGGATCAGGTACTCAAAGGTACCTGATACGAACGTATGGCAGAGCCCCAACCACTAGTAACACAATCCATGACGTGGCTAGACATCCTCCACCCCTCCATCCACCGCGTTTTCTCTTCACTGGTTGGAGCAATAGGACTGTCTGAGTGGCCTAGTACCGACTGGCTGCACACATAGCTAGGGAACTCGTCGCCTGCTCTTCCTTGGTGTGGTAGACTGTAGTACCTCCCCATATGCCCTACACCCATAGGAGTGGTGCAAGGTGGAGAGTTAAGAGGGCAGCTACTGCCTCTGAACCTAGCCAATTTAACTGCAACCCAGTGCCATCTGCCCTCAGCAGCCTCTCCCCACGGGACCAAGCTCACGCCGCCCGACAGCTGGAGAGGCCTCACAACTCCCAGTTTCCCCGAACTCCCTCTTCCAGCCACCCCACAAGATCGCCGGCGAGCCGCACCCGCTCTTAGTGCGCATACGAGTGCGGCTTCCAGTAACCATTGGGCATCCCCAGCCCGTACTTCAGACCTACGAGAACCAGCAGCCCACAGTGGGAGCCAACCAGCCCCACCAGCAGTTGCAGCACGACCACCGCTCCAGGACAGGGCACTAGTTCCAGCCAGCAGCAGCCTAGCCAGGATCTACCCTGGACCACGCCCACTGCAGGTAAACTAGTGTGTGTCTACACCAAGAGAGCGGAGAGCCGCTAACCCCACACCTGACTTCGTACCGTGCCGTAGAGCCACGCACCCTAACCAATACCGCAGCCGAGGACCAATCAGCAGCCATTAAACCACACTTCACTACAGAAAGATAACCTGTGCCTCTGTCCGGCACTATAGAACCCTTGTCTGACAGTGACATCGCCGTCAGTTCAACCAACGTCACGCGTCATGGTATTATTTACTAAGAATGATTGCAAAACACAGATTTACACTGAATTTTAATTGTTATTATGCTAAGCATCACAGTATGTTCAAGATTCTTTCTTGGCAGGAAAATCTCAATTAGCGAACATAATACATTACAGATACATCACTTCTACAAATCATAAAAATACGTTCCTACTATGCACAGACATTTTAGTAGTTCCAAAACTGGAAAAAGCACGTAAATTAAATGTTCTTACTTCGCTAGTGAACTTCTTGGCAAATTTCTTTTCTTGGAGTACCATATATGCTCCAAACGTAGTCATGATTAGTCCATGGCCTACATCCCCAAACATAACGGCAAACAGGAAGGGAAATGTAATAATGGTGTACAGACCTGGAAAAGAAAAGAACAGAAATTACACCCCCACGACTTCGAAACACTTGCAAATACACATGTGTACATTCAGTAAGTGAAAATAAAAGCAAGCACACCTAGAATCTCCACCTTTTTGCAAGGTACCGAGTTTAAATATGGTCTTGCAATTAAATATTCTGATTTAATGTGGTATCGCTGTGCTTTCTGGCAAACCTTTTGGGCTAAGTGTACTATTCGTCTGTCCTGTCGTCGTGTAGGAAGATCATTTACTGACAGTACCCACCCCACGTGAATGAACAGTGTCTCACAGTAAGTGATAAGTCGAGACAATGTGACCTAGAGACACTTAACCATCAAGTTAAAATGCAGACTTATAGTTCAGAAACATCATCCTGGATTGTAAATATTGGTAGCCAGCGGACTGCAAAACAATATTCTAGAATTTTGAACTTAAGGTTATGCCATCTTTCTTCTCTCAGTGTGTTTATTTGCATTTTCTCTAATTTATGAAAGAGAAAAAAAAAACCCTTCATTTTCTGTTATGATTGGAATCGGTAGCAGTGTTGACACCTGAAGTCTCCCTTGGAATGACTCAATTGAATTTACTTTTGTTGAATGGCAGATGCAATTTCTACCCCTTCCCTCAAGTATACACCAAAATAATTAAATTATTTAGTTGTTATGTGCTGTCACAATCATTCTATTAAATGTACCTAATCAAAGTGAAAGTTCCTTTTAGCAAATCATGTGATCAACGCTGTTTTCTGTAACACCACAAGATGTGTCCCTATCTGAAGAAATGTGTGCCACCCTCAAGCTTTCTCCTGGCCCCTCTCAGGGATGCTTGTTCACTGGGTTGAACTGAAACTACCGTTTCTGAATATCTCCCTAACATCCTGATAAGCATTGGCTGTAAAATATGTAGATGGTAAGCTTTAAAATGTATTTTCCACTGACAACACACAGTTTACGCTAAGAGGCATGTGCCAAAACAATTGCAATATGAGTACTGAAAAACAGATTCCCTGAATAAACCTTAATTATTTTTAAAAAAGTGCTCTTCCCGTAAGATAGCTAGTATGTGTCGCATGTTTCAAATGGGCGACTTTGGCACTGTGAAACGAAAATTGGGTGCGTATTATGCAATTTTCTATGTACACACTTAAAAAAAAAAACAATTTTGTTATCCCACATGATTATAGGCTGTTCACGGTAAAGTGAGCACTTTTGAGGCCCTGGTTACTTTTTTCTTTCAGCCAATTTTTATCCTTTAACCATCTTTTAAGATAAATATAGCCATTTAAGCAATGGACACATGCCGCCGCACACGGAAGTTAACGCCTAAGGCAGGATTTACAACAACCCCTAGTGTCCGTCCATCATCCATCAATCCTTCCATCAATCACATGGCCAACAACCAATCAGAAGTGGCCATTAATATTATCTGTCTGTCCGTCAAAACCTTGGCAATCTTTAACTTTTGACGAACGGACGAATGAAATTACAGCCTTCTAAACTTCCACATTTTGTTACCCGTTCATCCCAAGTTATGTAGAAGGCTGTGTAGTGCGTGCAGTGTTTAATTTTGGCTGTCTTCATGTATTTGTTTAATTAGCTGTAAAATGAAATTAAGTTACATTTTTCCTGAAGATTTATTGATAATTACGTTTGCAAACATGAGTTCCTTCTGACGTGAACCGCACGTTCACGAGTCCTTTTGCCCACTGACTGCCGCAGTATGCCCACACCAGACGCACCACACCGACAGGCTTGTGGGCACGAGTGCATTAGTGTTTATTATTTATTCAGTTTATTTCGTCAGTGTATTTGTAAATAATGTCAGTGTGTAATTCATTTATAATTTGTTTTGTCATCAGGAGACAATTTGCCCAGCCACAGCCAGAGACATGTGACATTCTACATTTGGCAATGCTGTGGCTGGTGCAATGAAAACATTTAGAATAAGTATTATCATTTTTATTATGTATTTGTGTAATTGTAATTATGTTTTGTTGTGTTAATTTAGTTCATATCATTTTTCATCCCATAATCATCTTTTAGTGTATATTATGTTTCACTGTACCACCGCATGGCGTCGGCGGCGTCTAGGCGGCGGAAGCCGACGCACATTTCCGGCAGTATTAGCCAGGACTTGGACGAGCTCGGACGTTACGCTCTCCCCACTCCGCAGAAGCCCTAGCAAGGACATCATCTGTCGAACAGTATCGAGTCGCATCCGGAACATTATAAATCATTATCATCATCTCTTTCCTGACTTAACTTGCATAGCGCCGAGGGGAGAGCAACGTTATTATTTATCGGGAATCAAAAGTGCATTTCGAGCTTCACATGATAAGACCACGTGGTCGCTTGTAGTTCCGGGCCATTCAGGCCACGTGTCTTCTGTATAGTTGAGTGTACATAACAGGGTAAAAAATACCTTAACAACCAGCACCACTGTTTTTATTGATAATCAAGTAAGGCGTGCGAGGTGGCCCACAACCTCGGCAACGTGTGTATGACGGAGTGTTTACCAGAGTCCCTAGGCTGTCGGCCGAACGACCCTACATCTCATCAGCTCACCGCAGAGCTGTGGCGCCGGGCACACACACATTACTTCACAACTCTGGAAACACCGCAGATCAAGTTGGCTTTATCGTCGTAGCCAAGCTTGGTCACGTCACTTCTTTGCAGTAGTAAAAGTATTAAAATCATGCTTTATATGCTATTAAAAATTTATTTTAACATCTATTAATTTTTGTTATGTTCGTGTATGCGCATTTTGGGTAATTACAAACACAATACCGCCAAAAATATTCGCTTTAATGGAGAATTCTTTAACAGTTTTGTTTGTATTAGTTTGCATCAATGAACTGATGACGGGTGTACGAAGACCGATTGTAAATTGATTTCACCTGAGTGGTGAAGCCAGACGAGCGATATTTTACACAACCCACGACACCACAATTTATGAGCACCAAGAACCCAATTAACTCGCAGTCCACTATCATCAGGTGGTCTTGTCTTTAGCCCTCCTAAACTCACAATTTTGAAAATCAAAGTTTTTTACTAATGAGAAAGATTTCCAAAACTATAAACGACTCCACAAAGTATACCAAGACACATTCGCATTCAAAACCTTAATTTAAAATATCACATTAGTGTGAAAAGTTACGAAAGGTTCAAAACCACAAAACTTAGTACACTACTGTTCTAAAATAAACATTTAAACAGTGATTTTAGTTTGTTTCCAAACACAAAACTATAATATTCATTTTCATGAAAGAAATAATTACTTAAAACTGCTTCACAGTACACACAAAGAATTTTGGTGCCATTTTTATTACTTAACATTTGCAGAATTTATATGAAGACTAATTATTTGTATTAACCTGCTACTGTTTTATTTTTACTCTGCAGTTGTACAATGAGATTTCTAAATTGTAACAACAATTTTGTAAATTTATTACAAATACTAGTACTGTGGTATTTTGCGATGAAAAGCACAAAATGACTAGTCATGCCCACCATTTTCTCTATAAAATATTTTTAGATTTTTGTATACATTTTATAAAAAAAAACATAACTACATACAGTTTTATCCAGTCATCATTAAAAACCATTAGCTATATTATTCATATTATCATGAGTGAGTTAATTATGACAATAATTGTGTCTTCACTACCAATGTCAGAAAAAATTAACTTTCAAATATGTCTAAACAAAAATATAATCAATTAATTAATATTTTGATTGAATGTACACCACAACTATGCCACACATTATTTTGTTAATTTGTGTGTGTGTACAGTCCAGCAAATAGAATTAAAAAATAACAAATTGTTTCATGCATTATTTATTTTACTAATAAAATTTGCTTTCTCTAGATAGAGTGTGCACGAGAGAGAGCGCGCAAAAGAGAGAGCATGAGAGAGCATGCAAGAGAGAGAGAGAGAGCATGCAAGAGAGAGAGAGAGAGCATGCAAGAGAGAGCACGCGAGAGAGAGCAAGAGAGCATGAGAGAGAGTGAGCAAGAGAGAGAGAGCAAGAGAGCATGAGAGAGAGCAAGAGAGCACGAGAGAGAGAGCAAGCGAGAGCGAGCGAGTGTGTGCATGTGGGTTAAATTATAGCAAATTTTATTGGTAAAATAAATAATGCATGGGACAAATTATTATTTTTTTATTCTATTTGCTGGAATGAATATACACAAATTAACAAAATAATGTGATTGATGTCATAAAAACCTAAGACGATTCACATTCTTGATTTACCTACTCCTGTTTTTTTTTACCCTCAAAAAACCTATGAATTTTTTTTTTCCTTAGGCACCTTGCAGTGTAATGAAAAACACATTTAGTTAAAAAAATACTATACACTACTTGCTACTGGTGAAGAAAAAATATAGACGAATTTACATGAATATGACTATTTAACCAGAGTATTAATTCAAGGTCCTAACATTGTTTAGAGTCTACCTTAATTAGGTGCCAAAATTGAATTAGACAGACTAAACGTGTACTAATCATGCAGCACAGGCAAAAAGTGATCAAGTATTTTTGCATGTGTGGTTAACCATGCCTCACCAGGGTTTACCTCCCTATAGCTTGCCACGCCGTAGGAGTCGATGAGGATCTGGAAGCCTCGCGTGAACTTGTTGGTGCGGTTGAAAGTGGGCGGGTTCTCTGGCGTCTGAATCACATTCAAAAAGGAGGGGATGGAACTACCACTCGTTCGCTGCAACAAGAAGATGCACTAAAGGTGATACCTCATTCTGAAAGACGATAAACATATAGCTACATTTATACCTGCAATCACAGTCACATGGACGACAGGAGACTAGGCACTGAAGGGAACAGGCAATAAATTAATACGACAAGCAAAATATCTTACCATGGCAGTTTCCACCAAACTCCCCACACCAGAATTCCATTCTGAAAAATCCCCAGTCGCCAGGACCTGAGCTTAAACCATGAACCAAAGTGGTGGAACAACCCCCCCTTTCATTTTTGGACTAGCACATGCACAAATGCATAGGCCTCAGTACCAATTGCAGTATTTAAATAATTTTTTTATCTGTGTTATTGATAGGACCTAGATATTTTTGCCAACAACGAAATAAAGTACAGAGAAATAATATTTATTTGCGGAATTCTGTAAAAATTCCCATATTCCCAAAACATTGACAAATTTGCTTATTTAAACGTATCTAAACCACAATGCAAGATACGTTTACCATGAAAACTCTTACAAAATTTTACAATTTCCCATCTGTTATACAGCATTATCTCTCATTTACTTCACACACGTGCAGTTAAACCTATTTTCGTGGTGATCACATTGACTACGTATACAAAATTTTACGTCCTGAGAAGGATTCATAAATCAATTGGTAGCAAGGTAGAAAGATTATTGTTGTATGTATGATTCAATACATTGACCCGAATCCCTAGGGCGCTAGTTCACTGGCAGAATCACGCCTAACGTGTATTTTTATTAAACTAACATCTATAACCAAAAATGTTCATGATATGACAAAAGTAAATAATATGTATCTATAACGCAGATGAATATTTCTTCTGTTGTATGTAATTATTACGCAGTTAACATTTACACAGTATTTGTATACACTGCCGTATTTACTAATCGTTTGAACAGGATTTATTTAAAATACTGTTATCTACACATGAACAAAAGCTGTACATGGGTGATGTAAAATCTTGTTAAACTCAAATGCTAACGAGTGTTTTTGGGCAGTTTTAAATGTCTTGACAACGTACAAGATTAATCGCACAAAAATGACTGTGAATGTGACAATGTGCATTACATGACAATTGCCATCTCGTAAGATTGTTCTTTCATCCTTATTGTTTAATATTTTGGAACGTTTTACACTTATTTATGTAGTTAATTAAAATGAATGAATAACAAATTCATTTAGACCTAGTTTGAATGAAATTGTTATAAGAACAACAGATTCATGTTATAATAATAATTTTTGCTACGAAATTATTTGACAAACTGACAATATTTGTTTAACGAAATGTTGAAATTTTAATGGCTAAATCAGCCTAATTTACTCACCATAAAAGTGGGGCCCTAGTTATTTAATATCACAAACAGTATTTGTTAATTACGTATGTATACACAGATAATATTTAAAAATTAGTCTCACACAGAATTTTTTCATCCATTAAAACTAGCCAAGATTTCAATTTAACTGCACTCTTGCCAATTGCAGAATGCATGTTAGTTAAAAGTTGATTTAAGTGCTTTCACTTTTCTGTTGGCATCTAGAGAACGCATGCGAATATGAACTGTAATTTTTTTTTATTCATCTTTGTAACAGAAACTAGTATAGGTACCTTCTTTATACACACGAGTATGCACAACATACGGTAGAAGAAATGCTATCGTGTACGACTGGTCTCGGCAAACATCTAGAAACTACGAATTAAGCTCATAAAATGCGTAAAACTGTAAGAATTAATGGGTAGTTTAAAAGATCTTTTATATAACAATAAATAACTACTTTTTTTTTTTAACAAAAATACCCATTCCCTTGCTCTTATGGATTGAAATTTTCTTTGCTGCTGTACAACTAACTCAAACTTACTCCTCCTTCAGCTAGCGCTTTCTGGACGCTGGTCAAGTCACTTGTGGGAACCCAACACTCTCCGATGAGACACTTCTTTGTGACATCCATGTTGAACATGTTGAGCGTGTGGTAGATGGCCTTCATCTTGCGCACCATCACCATCCACATCTGCAGCTGGGACGCCACATTCTGCAGCACGCGGTGCTTGTGGTCGTGGGTCTGATTCAGAACCTTCCTCGTGTGACAAAAAAAAAATAAACTGCAGTCAGTCAAGTAGCTCTGCGACATTGCATTGCGGATGAAAAGTGCAACGAATAGAACAGTCTTAGCCTGCGACCATCTTGCCCCTCCTTGAAACCAGGGAGAACACAATTCTTTTAAGTTTTCACTACCCTGAACTGTAACTGTGTTAATAAACAAAATATTTAGAAATAATTCGCATACTTCTGGAGTACAAATAAGGTCTTAAAGATCAACTTTAATTAATTTCCCCAAAGGTATCTTGATGCAAATTGTAATAACCGGTTTAAAAATTCAGGAAGTGATCTCTTTTTCAAAATTTCGGTTTAGAGTACTATAACAACTGTTTAATATCTGCAGTCAAAAAAGCTATAAGCCAACTATAAATTAAACACCCCAAAATTTCTATGTCATTACATATTGGCACAAGTCTAGTTATAACTATATTCCTATATACAAAAAAATTCAGAGTATTTTCAAAGTTGCCTTTCCCCATAAGTCATGTCCAGGGAAGTCCTACCCTTCGTCAAATAATTTTTTTCTGTATTACAATGTTCATGTTGAACACATGGTAATTATGTAAGTTTATACAAATTATGAAATAAGAAAGCTGTACAGCATAGATTTTGTGCTCTTAATAGTTTTCTTTAAGTAAAAAATTAATTGGTGAAAATTTTTGTTTTGGTTTGTATTATCTAATATTTATAGTGAAAGTTACGTATGTTCAATAACGTAAATAAGAGTTAACAAGTAGGATAATTATACCGTGAATTACGCCATTTCTACAAACACACGAGAAACAAAAAAATTAATGAAAATATGAGCTATGAATATATTTTGGAGAAATGAAATACACTTACGAGTACGCAGGTCAGTTATATTGCCAGCATTGAAACTGCAATATCACAATATAAATATTATTGTCAGATATTAATTATTTATATGAAGCATAGTTGAAACCTTAGGATGAAATGTATTTAAAATGTGAATTATTTGAGAGTAGTATCCATTCTAATTTTTTAATTATGGTTGTACAGTAACAATTTTCTTGTGTAAATATTAAAATAATTATTTGCTGGTAAAAGCGTTTATTTAGCACATAAAACACAATCTTAGTATTTGCATACAATGCTAAAACAAAGTAACTCCAATGCCTTAAAGAACATGTCTGTGATACGGTTCACAACAAAAGACAGGTGTGGAGTGCAGAAATTTGAGCTGTTTTTAACAATGAGGTCTTGAGAACAATGAGGGTGAAATGAGGTGGATATGGAGCAGCACTGGAATGCACGGGCAAGGGAAATGGGAGATATGCCCAAGAAAACTTACCAACTAGCAACACTGTGTGGCACGATTCCAACATGTGAAAATCTGCAAGTGATCCCACTGAGAATCAAACCCGGTTCGCCTTGATAGGAGACGAGTGCTCTAGCTGCTACAACCACAGCCCAAAGATAGTTGTAGATTTTTATCGCATGTTTACTGATTTATCCGATTTTAGGGCTCAGAACCGTTTAACAACACACTAGTTAAAGATTCCTGTAGTAAATAACAACCAACCAGGTTTAAATCTTCAAGGCGAGTCTGCACACCAGAGAGAATTTCCTGCCGCTCCGAATAAACGCTCGGACAATGATACAGCGATGCGTGGAAACCAACGCACACCTTCTTCACCCTGGACTTGAGCTGTTCCCCTTGGAAGAAGGCAACGAACACTGTCTTGAACATCTCGTTTCCAGTGTTGGGGTCCCGGAGTGGCAATTCCATGTCGGCCTGTCGCATGAACACGTTGCCGCGGGATATCCTCCACAACATCCGCTCAAACGCCGGCACCCTCTCTCTCGAAACCACTCCTGCCACAAACCTGTCAACATTTTAACTATTAAGTCTGAATTATTTGACAAGTCAAATTGCAATACTTGATAATGCCACAAACACATTTCACACAACGTAAATAAAATAACGATTACTTTTCCTCAGACATAATGAGTTAATGGCAACCGTTCAAACTTAAGGGCTGCTCAGGCTGGCGAACTGTGTACAGAACGATCTCTCACATAGCTGTCAGCAGTGTTCATATGGGGCTGCGAGCGTACAGGATTCAGGGTGTCAGAGCTGAGGTCGCCAGCTGTGACGTCACATGTGCAGCCGACGGCCTTGTTCATCTCCCCCCTCGCCCCTCCCAACCACAGCCGGTCATTCCAGCGAACCGTAACCTTATAAATTAGTTTAATAAGAACTTTTTAATATAAGTTATTCTAATAAAAATAATTTTTAAAATAATTTAAAAAACAATTTTAATTAAAAAATTGTATATAAAAATTATAAAAAATTAAAACGTAATGGCTTGCCACCTTGGATTTTTAATAATCATATTGGTTAACAAATGAGTGTGTTACTCAAAATCATAATTCCATTTTTATACTTGTTTGTTCATTAATTTCACGTAATTTTAGAAAAATGCATATCAAATTTGTATAAAATATAAATAATTTCAGCTCAAAAATTTTAATTTGTAATAATCGTATTAGTTTTCCTACAAAAACAAATGAGGGACACCACTGCGATTGTAGGAAACATGAATGTTTTAGCAGATTGGAAGTAGTGGGTACAAAGACTTAGTACAAACATGCGCGCGCGTGGACAAGAACAGCTGCCACGCCGCAGCAAGGCCAGGTGAGAGTGGTGAATTATCTTTTACGGGTGAGCATGCTATGATTCACAGTGATTGTGATGCAAAGTTTACGCGACGCGTGTGTTTATCAGGGACGCAGTAAGTGTGATTTTTCAAAGGTTTGTTTCAAAAAGTGTGAAGAAACTGTGAATAGACTATACACGTTAGCTGAATGTGCCACAGAATTCTGGTCAGGTTTGTGGTACGTTATTGCATCTGCGTGTGGTGGTCAACGAATTCCCTGTGCTAGTTCGCCTTATTCTCGCAAGAACAGTTGTCTCGGCCTAGTAGTAAAGTAAATAAAGCTTGAGCATGGAGTAAACCTTTTTTATTCTGTATTGAATATTATTAATTCTGCAGAACGATTGCAGAGCGTGCGGTGCTGATTGCGAGAAATTGCAGGGCATATGGTGCTGATTGGAGAGTAATAACAGGGCATATGGTGCTGATTGGAGAGTAATAACAGGGCATATGGTGCTGATTGCAGAGTAATTGCAGGGCATATGATGCTGATTGCAGAGTAATTGCACGGCATATGGTGCTGATTGTAATTGAGGAGCAGGCGGAGCAATTGATTGTGATACCGTACTGCAACCAGCACTGCATGCTCCGCAATCAGCATCGTATGCTCCACAATTAGCACCGTAATGCTCTGCAATCACTCTGCAATCATTACTGTACGCTCCGCAATCGCTCCACAATCAGCACAGTATGCTCCACAATTAGCACCGTAATGCTCCGGAATCGTTCTGCAATCAGTACTGTACGCTCCGCAATCGCTCCACAATTAGCACAGTATGCTCCGCAATCCCTCTGCAATCAGTACTGTACGCTCNGCAATCACTCTGCAATCATTACTGTACGCTCCGCAATCGCTCCACAATTAGCACAGTATGCTCCGCAATCACTCTGCAATCAGTACTGTATGCTCCACAATCGCTCCACAATTAGCACAGTATGCTCCGTAATTACTCTTTAATCAGTACTGTACGCTACGCAATCGCTCAACAATTAGCACAGTATGCTCCGCAATCGCTCTGTAATCAGTACTGTATGCTCTGCAATCGCTCCACAATCAGCACAATATGCTCCACAATTAGCACAGTAATGCTCCGGAACCACTCCACAATCGCTCCACAATTAGCACGGTATGCTCCGTAACCACTCTGCAATCAGTACTGTACGCTACGCAATCGCTCCACAATTAGCACCGTAATGCTCTGCAATCAGTACTGTACGCTCTGCAATTGCTCCACAATCAGCACAGTATGCTCCACAATTAGCACCGTAATGCTCCGCAATTGCACTGCAATCAGTACTGTACGTTCCGCAATCGCTCCAGAATTAGCCCAGTATGCTCCGCAATCAGTACTGTATGCTCCGCAATCACTCCACAATTATCGCAGTATGCTCCGTAATCGNCAGTACTGTACGCTCTGCAATTGCTCCACAATCAGCACAGTATGCTCCACAATTAGCACCGTAATGCTCCATAATCGCTCTGCAATCAGTACTGTACACTCCGCAATCACTCCGCCGATAATCTAATATTCAACACAGAATAACCAATTTTTACTCCATGCTCAAGTTCTATTTGCTTAACTACTCAGCCAAGACAACTGTTCTTGGCGGAAAAATACGAACTAGTGCTGGGAATTCCTCTACCATCACACACAGTTGCAGCTATGAACCACAAATCTGGCCAAAATTCAGTGGCACAGTCAGCTGATGTGTATATTCTGATTCAATAAGTGTAGAAAACCGGAAATAAACCTTTGAAAAATAACGCTGACTGCATGCCTGATAAACATGTGCGTCATGTCAGCCTCTCATCACAATTACTGTGAATTTGAGCGGGCTCACCCGTGAAAGCTAACTCACGACTGTCACCCGGTCTTGCTCATCACAGCCGCTGCTCTTGTCCACGCGCGTGCACATGTGTACTGAGTCTTTGTACCCGCTACTTACAGTCTGCTAAAACGTTCACTTTTCCTACAATCAAAGCGACGACAAACTCATTTGTTTTTCCTAGAAAAACCAATACAATTATTAGAAATCCAACATATCAAGCCAAAATTAATTACTTTATATAAATATTTTTATAATTAAATTAATTTTAAGGGTTACAGGTTGCCAGTATGGTGGGAATCAATAAGTCCTCCGATGCTCTGCATTGCGGCCTCATTACTCACATTTTTTTTCATTACACGAAATTAACAAAAAGTAGAAAAATGGAATTATGATCTGCAGTGACACTCATAACTTGTTAACTAATAAAATGACTAAAAATCAAAGGTGGCAAGCAAATACTTCTTAATTTTTTATATAAATAATTTTTTTATTAAAATATTATCTANACAGGTTGCCAGTATGGTGGGAATCAATAAGTCCTCCGATGCTCTGCATTGCGGCCTCATTACTCACATTTTTTTTAATTACACGAAATTAACAAAAAATAGAAAAATGGAATTATGATCTGCAGTGACACTCATAACTTGTTAACTAATAAAATTACTAAAAATCAAAGGTGGCAAGCAAATACTTCTTAATTTTTTATATAAATAATTTTTTTATTAAAATATTATCTANTACTAAAAATCAAAGGTGGCAAGCAAATACTTCTTAATTTTTTATATAAATAATTTTTTTATTAAAATATTATCTATTAAAATAATTTTTACTATAATAATTTTCATTGGAAATTTTTTATTAAAATAATTTTTAGGGTTACGGGTTGCTGGAATGGCCGGCCGTGGGTTGGGAGCTGCAAGGGGGAAGATGAACAAGGCCGCCGGCCACGCATGTGACATCATAGCTGGTGGCTTCTGCTCAGACACCCTAAACCCTGAGTGCTTGCAACTTCATAAGCACACAACTACTCATTTAAATACACGATGTTCAATATTCGGTGGTGTCTGCTTTCAAATCACATTTGGTAAACACTCAATTTCCAATGGTTTATTTATTTAATCAGTATATTTTAATGTGTAATTTAATAAAACAGGTGTTCACATAAATTTTACGTAAAAAAATTACAATANATTTAATCAGTATATTTTAATGTGTAATTTAATAAAACAGGTGTTCACATAAATTTTACGTAAAAAAATTACAATAAAGTATACTTAAAGTAGAATAAATATGCACAGCACACTAATATAATGCTATTAAATGAAAGAGGTATAACCAATGAGTATAAGACTGCATGCGTGCACACACCTAATATGCGTGCCTGGTCACCATAGCACTTCTGAATTTCCAAACATCCATTGGTAAAGATATTACAAGCCAGATGGTGTGATAATGAACATGTTACATACGGAGAAATTATGTTTACAGAAAGAGAGTGAAAGAATGNTTACAAGCCAGATGGTGTGATAATGAACATGTTACATACGGAGAAATTATGTTTACAGAAAGAGAGTGAAAGAATGACAGGAGGGGCTAGAGAAAAATATTGAAAGAACGAGAGAAGGGTGTAAAGAACAAGAGTGGAATAACGAGAGAACAGAGGATGTAGAAAAAGAGAGCGCGAGGAGATAGAAGGTGACGATTGCATGGAAGGCGGCGAATGCGCGGAGGGCAGTGAGGGAGAAGGAGACGAGGGAGAAGGAGACGAAAGAGAAGAAGGAGACGAGGAGGAAGAAGGAGATGAGGAGGAAGGAGACGAGGAGGGGGAAGGAGACGAGGAGGGGGAAGGAGACGAAGGGGAAGAGGGAGAGGAA
>NQII01002411.1:191184-209278 GCA_002778355.1 Clitarchus hookeri | reverse complement strand
GAAATAAGTTTTAGCAATAAAATTCGAGAACAATAACTACATAAAATGAAATGTCTTTCACTGTCTTGAAAATATTGCACTGCACATTCGCATACAAATATTTCACTGTATTTATAGAAAACAGAAAATATATTGACTATAATTGAATCGACGCATAAATTGCACAAAACATGAAAAGTGAAATTTGAAAATACATTTCTGAAATTATTAGAGCGATCTAGCAATTCTTAGTGCAAGACAGGGCTGTGGTGGGTAATTGGTTAGACTGCTCACCTCCCACCAAGACAAACCGTGTTCAATCCCCTCTCCGGTCACTCCCAGATTTTCACAAGTGGGAATTGTGCTGGCTGACAGGTTTTCACGGAAATCACCCATTTCCCCTGCCCTTGCATCCCGGTGCTGCTCCATTCTCACCTCATTTCATCATCATTGGCTCTCAATACCCCATTGTTAAGAGCTGCCCAACCCAACCCAACTTTGTGCAGCTACTGTATACACATATCAAATTATTGATTCGAGCGACCTCTCTATTTTAAGATGTGTACAACAAGTCACATTAAAATACAGTTTGTTCGTGTTCTGAAGTTACAGCAGTGATTTGTTTTAGTGTTTTATCTGCTAATCGAACCAGAATAAATGTTAATTTGCAGACAGCTACTGTAAACACATTTGCGCCAGAATGGTCAGTTACACTTACGAGATGTCAGTATTTTAGTGTCACATTGACATTTGTCAATCTGAAACAAAATGGTGGTTTTAGGCCAGGTTTACAAACTATGAATATTTGCGTTTCTTGCAAACAGTTGAACACACATATTTCAAAGGTACAGTTTATAAATGGCTGATTATGCCTAAAACGTTCCTCTGTTCCCCATATTCAGTTACAACATTTTATCCTGGCTATTCCCCCCACCCCCCATGTATTGTCAGAATCCGCGCCTGGGGGTTGGAGAGGAGAACGAGGTGGACTGGAGCTGGAGAAGTCGAGAGTGAGCGGGGGGTGTGGAGAGATGAGAAGCGAGGAGTGGGGAGAGATGAGAATGAGAACAAGGGGTGGGGAACGATGAGAATGAGAGCGAAGGATGGGGAGAGTGGAGAGCGAGGGGTGGGGAGATATGATAATGAGAGCTAAGGGTGGGGAAAGAGGAGAGCGANTGAACAAGCCATAATGTTACAGTTCAAACATTTTGGCTACTGCTTATCGATCATTTACTTCAACCTTTCATTGGGTACAGAGCAGCAGAATGCATCAATGCATGTGTGGGAAGCATGCATGTACACTAGATTCTTCATACCACCTTAATCATAGTACAGAAATGATTGCACATTTGCAGGCATTCCAATACTGTATAAATAAAATATTTGTGTGAATTCTTTAAAAAGGTTGGTATTCAAAATAATGCAACAAATTTTTTANTAAAAAGGTTGGTATTCAAAATAATGCAACAAATTTTTTAAATATTGATTTGCTTACTATAATTATTAGTTTTTGAAAAAATTGTGCCCATGCATATCAAAATTTAATGCTGAATATAAGTGGGCATCACAGTTATTTTCATTAAATTATTTTATGACGACAAGTCTAGCAGTGATTGCAGATTTTCCACTAATCTATTTATAGGTTAAAAGGAAGTTTAATACAATACAAACAGAATTATGCATTATAACTGTTCTATGATTGTTGTGAAATTAAAACTGTAAGATTACCAATTTCAAACTTCTAATTAATTATCATTCTTTAAAAAAAAATGCAATTTATTTATTAAAACAATTTTGACATTTTTAAAATTCAATATGGCTTTATGTATTCAAAAATTTACTTAGCTGATAACTGCTGTTACATGGGATGTAATTTATGGGCTTACAAGGAGGGCTGTGTACTAACTGCACAATACCAGTTCACTATAACAACATTCTAAACGATCAGCATATAGCCAACATATATACCAGTAGTTCATTACTTGCCCTGCTTACATTATCACTGAATATTTCTAATACCTCCACCCATCCATCTCTCCATCCATGCTACCATTCATTCCTCAGAAACATTCATTCATACACACAATTCATGCATCCATTATTTCATCAAATCATTCATACATCCATTAATTATTACACTCATACATCCCTAAATTCGCCCCTTCTTCCATCCTTTCCTGCATACATCCACAAATCCATCCTTTCTTTTATGCATCCATAGATTCATTCATTCTTTCATTATTTGTACATTAATTCATTCATTTTTTATTATTTATACATTAATTCATTTTCTTTTATTATTCATTCTTATTTCATTATTATTTCATTATTCATTCATTATTTTATTATCCATCCATTAATTCAATCATGATTTCATTATGCATCATTAATTCATTACATTTTTCATTATTCATCAATTAATTCATTCTATCTTTCATACATCCATTAATTCATTAATTTATTTCATGTTTATTAATTCATTCATTCTTTCAAACATCCATTAATTTATTAATTCTTACATTCATTCATACACACAATTCATGCATCCATTATTTCATCAAATCATTCATACATCCATTAATTATTACACTCATACATCCCTAAATTCGCCCCTTCTTCCATCCTTTCCTGCATACATCCACAAATCCATCCTTTCTTTTATGCATCCATAGATTCATTCATTCTTTCATTATTTGTACATTAATTCATTCATTTTTTATTATTTATACATTAATTCATTTTCTTTTATTATTCATTCTTATTTCATTATTATTTCATTATTCATTCATTATTTTATTATCCATCCATTAATTCAATCATGATTTCATTATGCATCATTAATTCATTACATTTTTCATTATTCATCAATTAATTCATTCTATCTTTCATACATCCATTAATTCATTAATTTATTTCATGTTTATTAATTCATTCATTCTTTCAAACATCCATTAATTTATTAATTCTTACATTCATTCATACACACAATTCATGCATCCATTATTTCATCAAATCATTCATACATCCATTAATTATTACACTCATACATCCCTAAATTCGCCCCTTCTTCCATCCTTTCCTGCATACATCCACAAATCCATCCTTTCTTTTATGCATCCATAGATTCATTCATTCTTTCATTATTTGTACATTAATTCATTCATTTTTTATTATTTATACATTAATTCATTTTCTTTTATTATTCATTCTTATTTCATTATTATTTCATTATTCATTCATTATTTTATTATCCATCCATTAATTCAATCATGATTTCATTATGCATCATTAATTCATTACATTTTTCATTATTCATCAATTAATTCATTCTATCTTTCATACATCCATTAATTCATTAATTTATTTCATGTTTATTAATTCATTCATTCTTTCAAACATCCATTAATTTATTAATTCTTTCATGCATCCATTACTGTATCTTTTTCCTACATCCAATATATAATCCTTTTTTCATAAATTCCTTAATTTATCCTTTTTTTCTACATCCAATAATTTATCCTTTTGCCTACATCCACTCATTTATCCTTGTTTTCTACATCCATTAATTTATCCTTTTTTCCTACATCCATTAATGTATCCTTTTTTCCTACATCCATTATATTTATCCTTGTTTTATACATCCATTAATTCTTTTTTGATTTACTCTTTTTGGACTTACCCATCTATTCCTCATTTTAATTCATGTATTTATCAAACCATTTTTTTATTCTATCTTTTATTTATTTATTTATTCTAGCCCCTGTATGTTTAATTACACCCAATTTCACTTAGTATATTTGTATAAATAAAAGTAAAATGCCAAAAATTGTACGGTAATGTAACTACAAACCCCATTCCACACCCATGCTTGGCAAATACCACATGTCTATAAAAAAAAAAGCAAAGGAGTACAGCTGGAGCAAAACAAGAGAGCACATAAATCAAAGCAAACACATTTGTATTCACAATTCCAGAGGATTCACCCTAAGCGGCCACGGATGGTGACCGACTGCGATCCGACGTCCTCGTTGATGAGCGCCTGGGTAAGGGAGTCCGTGCCGTTGACGCCCTCCTGTTCGGCGAAGAACGCCGCCGCCTTCTCCAGCACGTGCTTCAGCTCGCACAGCTCCAGGTAGTTCGACTTGAGGTTCACCGCGTTTTGGCTCAGCTCCAGGACCTCGTTCTCCGTCTTCTCCAAGATGTTCTGCAAAACACGATACAACGAAGGTCCTGAAGACTCCGCCTGGATGGTGCTTCAACTGCGCTGCACGCATACTCACTATTGAATGTGCGTCCAATGCGCTGATTTGCGAAAAGAACACGCTCAAGATGAGGCAAAGTTGAGTGCTTACAAGACATCACGCACATTATAAACACAGTTTCAAGAGTTCTCCAACAGAGGTAAAAATTACTTTCAAAGCGCTGTATCTCGAAATACAAGCGTCAGATACACACAAAAATATCCGAGGGCTTTNGAGGTAAAAATTACTTTCAAAGCGCTGTATCTCGAAATACAAGCGTCAGATACACACAAAAATATCCGAGGGCCCTGCATTGAAGCTTGCTACAGACGTTCAAGCAATAAGATGATAGTGTCGCGGCTTTTAAGTCCCATAGAGACGCACAGTACAATAACACTGCACACCAATTCACACCCCTGCGCGTAGCGGCGATGGCGCACTTGATACATGTGGCAACATCGTCCTTACCGGACCCACACTTCTCTGCCTCAAACGCCGAAAGCAGATCCAGGTAGGCAGACCTCTAAGTAGGTGCCATGTTTACTANGACCCACACTTCTCTGCCTCAAACGCCGAAAGCAGATCCAGGTAGGCAGACCTCTAAGTAGGTGCCATGTTTACTAGAAGGTAAGATTTGTTTTCTCCAGGTTTTGCTTCCAAAAAATTTAAAATAGTCTTACTTAGCATACTAAAAATTNTAGAAGGTAAGATTTGTTTTCTCCAGGTTTTGCTTCCAAAAAATTTAAAATAGTCTTACTTAGCATACTAAAAATTTAATTTTGACGTCATGTTTTTGCCTGAGTAGTAGCAAGTGATTTTCAGTATTTCATACTAGGCATGTGCTTCATTACAAAGCAATCCACTGAACATAATCTTAAAAATATTATCTGACTATGCTTCATAGTAAAAAAAGGTTTATTTCCTTGGTTTTTAATTATCTTGATGTTTCGTACACAGTACATTATTAACAGCAAAGAATATAGTTTTTTTNTTTATTTCCTTGGTTTTTAATTATCTTGATGTTTCGTACACAGTACATTATTAACAGCAAAGAATATAGTTTTTTTAAACATAAGTTTAAGAGATAAGATAAGAAAAATGCTAAATGACATGTCCAAATAATTTGTGAATAAATAAATTTTTCTCCGCAGACCAAAAAGTAAAAAATGCGAGATTCGTCTTATTTTTGAAGTCGTCCTATGTACTCTGGTAACACGTTAAGGCTCATATGCACCTTAGACTGTTATGCGCATCCAAAGCCTGGGAGCGATAAGTGCGACACAAACAAGCGCAAGGAGCTCCGTCGACCCTATGCTAAATACTAACTGGTTTGCAGCGTCTCTGTCACTGTCCTGTATTGTGTAAGTTAGATCTGCAACAGCGGGACTTCATACACACGATGAAAGCCCATAGATTCAACAACACACGTATAGTTTTACTTTTATCCTACCTATGTAGCAAATTGCGTAGGCAGGCTCTAAAAATGAGAAAAGAAATTTCTTTTGAGATTTTTATTACTCCCCTTAGTATGATAACAGTAAACTCATGAAAAAAACATCAAATTATTAGTTTTTACCTTTTCTGACAAAAAAGTCTAATTCCCAGAACATTTACTCGGGAAAATATGAGCTTAAGGAACACGCCTATAGATGCATGCATTTAGAAATCCGAAAATATAAGTTAATACGTCAAATGATACCTTAACATGTTGGTTTTCTTACACCAAAATTATTTTTGAATTACTCTCGCCATATTGTGTTACCAACAAAAATTGTACAACAACAACAACAACAACCTGCTCATAGTAGCCGGTAGTAGAGGTAATATGGGCAAGTTGATAGGCAAATATGAGCACACACATTTAACTCCACAAAAAGCTATCAGAAACGAAGAATAATCACTAGTAAAATATAAAAGGGTAGTCTAAGGATAACGGATTCCTGAGTAAGAGCCAGGCGCCGGTCGCCATGTTGTGACGTCACCCGACCACCATATTGGATCCAGGTGACCTTTGACCTTGACCCTTGGCGCGCTCTCGTCATACCACGAAGATGAATCGCGAATACTGAGGCCTGCCTTTGACCTCGACGATCATGGAGCCGCGACCTGCATCATCGCTAACTCGTTGTCGCCAGTGCAGATTCTGCGATCGAGTTTTCACCTACGATCGAAATGCTCGTCGGCATGAGAGAACGGCCTGTACGATGAGTCCTTTGGCGCGATGAAGCTTTACGACTTTGGTCCCATACAGTTTGTGCAAGGCGATACATTGAAATAACGTACAGAGATGTGCAAGGATTCGTCTACTGGGAGTCAGCAAGTGTTGCCGGCAACACCTCTTGCTGCATCGATGGGTACCGATTCGACAGGCGATTATGATGAGACAGTTAATGATAAAGACGGAATAAGTGCAGTAGAGTCGGTCTGCGCAGAATGTACACTTGCAAGACTTTCGCCTGAAGTCGAACTTCAAAATAAACTGTCGTCGGCTCTAAATACTGATGAGCATACAACTCCTGCTACAAAGAAAAGCAAATTTAATATGTAATACAAAACAGCAAGTGAAGAGGACCATGAAGAGAGCATTGATGAAAATTAACATGAAGACAGTGATAGTGCTGAAGGCGATGATGGCGACTTTCTCGATGCACTGACACACCCCTCCAACACATTTGCTGCAACCAGCTTCATGAAGAACACAAGACGCCGAGAATACTGGCTACTTAATTTCCCGAATAAACCTGATACTCAGATATTTCATAGACCTTAAAAGACGCGGGGATATCTCGCATAATGTGATGAACTACTTTCTTCTGAAATTGTAATTACAAAATAATAATAAATTATTATAAAATTAATGATTTTTCTTTATTTTTGTATGTCGTATCCTTTTCTTCCCTCTCAACTTTAAAGTGGTGCTATGAGCAATCTACTATTAACGGAAAGATCTGCATATAGAATGACAAAGACTTTAGAATAAAAATGTATGGATAGTTGATTGCATTCAAAACATTAATTCTGTCGACATGTATAAATTTGGAGACAGTTTGCAAATCAATTAATTTCTATACATGTGGGTGGGGGACAAACAAAGATCGATCGAAGGATGGTGCGGATTCGTGCGTGGATTGTTGTGTGGATTGTTGTGAATTCGTTTGTGGATAGTTGTGAATTCGTGTGTGGATTGTTGTGGATTCGTATGGGGGTGGTTGTGGATTGTTGTGGATTCGTGTGTGGATTGGTGTCGATTGGTGTGTGTGGCGCTTATAGTGGTGTGGATTTATGGAAAGATGGCGAAAGATTGATGGATTGATGTTTAAGATCACAGGAGATAAAACTGTGTTTATCGCCCTCGTACATTCCAAGTCTTAAGGGTCGAGCACTATTTGTATTTCAATTAACGCTAAGCATGCCAATAAAAGTGATGGCGGATGCTGATCCATGCCATGATTATAACATGACTTGGACATGCGGGTGCTACTCATATGAAGATTTTGGATTGGTCACACATACATATATTAAAATAATTCTGAGTAACATTCTTTAATAACTACATAACAGTCGAGACAATGAATAATTTACATATCCCGGAATCATATAATAATTAGACTTCAAGAGAAGATATTGGAAATGTAGTAACTGAATTAGAGTTTTTTGCATGTTTTCGCAATACTCTAATGTATAATTGCAGTACAAATAAAAAATAAACACATAATTTTTAATTTAAAAATAATTTTTATAATCGGATAATACATATTTTAGATTTGACATACCCTATGCCTATTAAGCCAATACGGCCGTCACTGTTCTGCCCTCTAAAAGCGAGCCTCACAAACCGTGGTGAGGCCAATCGTATACTGAACATGGTGCTGTGGAAACCTCCAGAAATGTAAGTTTCTTAAAAAAAAAATTTAATGTTTTTATATTTGTTTGGGATTTTTGTAATTGTTTGGGGTCAAGGTCACGGGTCAAGGTCACCTGGATCCAACATGGCTGACGAGATGGACACTGGTCGACCTGGCGAGGGCCGGTCGTGTCGGGAGCTTAGTCAATCCACCTTTCATCGAACCCCGGACCTCCAACGTGTACATAATTAAATTATTTTTTAAATATATTTTTNTCATCTAAGGTCGCGGGCACAGGGTCAACGTCACGGGTCAAAGTCAAAGGTCATCTGGATCCACTATGGTGGTCGGGTGACGTCACAACATGGCGGCCGGCGGGTGCCTGGCCCCTACTCCGGAATCCGTTGTCTTAAGACTCCCTTTTATATTCTACGATCATTTACGAACTTTCAATAATCTACAACAGGATAAACAAGGACTGAAAATACATGGAACATATGTGAAAGATATGCGTATAGGCGCAAACGAAGATTTCACAGAAAAATATTTTAGTAGGCTTACATACATACAGTAGTCCTCTTAACTTGCGATCAGGTACTCACCTCCAGCTCTATCATTTCCCTTGCGTTGGGGGCCTTGGGAATGTCTGTCAAATTCTCGGGCAACACTACGTTGTCCCTCTTCAGTTCCGCTTCAATGTACCTCAGCTTCCGTTCCAGCTCGTCGCAACGCCGCACCTGGTTTACGAACTTCCGCTGGAATGCATTCACATCCGTGTTCAACTGAAACAAAAATTAAACACTTCTCCTTACTAACTCTAAACGACGTTGTGTTCTCTTGGATCAGGATGATGATGTATAGACCAGTAATATGATAAAACAGCAAATAAGAAAAATTAACAAGATTTAGTTACCCATGTCCTTGGAAGACTTTTTCCAAACAGCTACACAGCCCCAATTTTTGCATCACTGTGAGAAAGGTTTAGTTGCAGATACCAAATACAAGTACTTGCTTAGAATGAAAACATATTTTCTTCGCTCTAGTAATTTACTGTTGCTCCAAACATCTGCATTCGTACCTTTCAACCAAATAAATCATTAAAACATAATTGTTGAGCAAAACTATTATTTAGTAGTTTCAGCATAATCTATACGTATTAAGTACACACAACTATTTTACAAGTATGATCGGTCTGGTTACAGTAAACGTGATAAACATCATGACAATAAAATATTTCGTTTGAAGTGAATAAAGTATTTGGTTACCTGGAACCTGGCGTCAATTAATAGAGGATTGTTGCGGCAAAACAAATCAGCTTTTCCCAGTACTGGCATATATTTGATTGACTGTAGGGTAATCGGGTTACTTGACTGCCTTCGTCCGATGATACGGTTCAATAGTAACAGTGTTTGTTAATGCATTTGTTGATACTTAATATCATCAACAATCCCAACATAAAGAGTTCTTCAGGAAACAAGTAAAGCTATAGATTAGTATATTTATTTACGTACGTGTTCCATATTAATAAATTATGTAGAAACAAACATTCCAAGACAGTCCGTAGTCTGTTTGCAGAGGTTGCAAAAACGTAGCGTTCGGAACTCGGTCATGTCCTTGCCTTTTTTTTTATTAAACTGAAACTGTTTATTGTACGTAGTGCCATATAAATATTCAGTTGTCCCAATCAAATTTTACGAGTATGTGACAAACAAATAAGAACAACACACTGATTTGTTTTCAGCAACAAAATATTTCGTTGTCCCTAAACAAAGAATAATTCATTTGTTTGCACCAAACAAACTTGGTTTTATTCAACAATACTTTTTTTGAAGTTATACTTATTTTGACGCGTCGAGGGTAAGAGTTCAGTGTGCAACGGAAGTTGCGCGCGCACAGTGTAACGAAATTCGACAGTGAACGGGGTAGGGGTATAACCCAACGCGCATGCGCGTTAGGTTATACCCCTACCACAATGATATGTTGTGAACGCAAGGTACACAACATAGCACGTGGTTATATTTAAAACCGACAAAAAATCAGTTCATGTAATAAGCAAATTGCAAAACATTTCATGTGTATAGTTTGAATTCAATTATGATATGGGACAAGATCTGAATGAATTTAAGCGTGAAATTTTAACATACGTAACAAAAACTTTTTAGTCACGCCAAAGAAGTATAACTTCTAACGCGCGTACATAAGTTTTTTTTTTTATTGCAGTTTCAATATTTATACAAACAGTGTTTCATGCTAGGATCATGCCCATTAGGTCCAGTATCACTCTACCCAATGTATTGATTGTTGAGAAGGCCCTACAATCTGAAATAAATGACTACAAAGGAGCTATAAGAAATTTCTCCACGTTTCCGGACATAACTTCCTTACTCAAAACCAAGCAGCTCTGCTATTGCTTCCGTATGCCCGTCGTTAAATTGTGCAGAGCATACAAATATATTCAATCCTCTTACGCCGTAGTAACACAGCTCGAACGAGCACGGCACTTACGAAAACTGCAGACACGCGAGAAAAATACTGCCAGTGTGGCCGCTTGAATTTACCACACGGCACTTCACATCAAGGCTATTATGAGCTGATAGAATAAAATGGTCCCAAATGCAGTAGACAGGAGGTTGACTTGGGAACACGCGATGCACACAAAGTATGCAAAAGTTACACTAAATCGCTACATAACATACATTATAATTTTAAAGAGTTAAATTCAGTAAATATAAAATAATTTTTTCCCCTGTACGCTGCAAATTTTCTACAGTAGGGAAATCAAGTCGAACCATTTTCATCTTGCGTTGCTATACACACTTTTTGCAAAGTTGCATGACACGACAAAAATAGCACGTTTCCGATTTTAAAAACGGCTCGTCGTACGACAGTNCGTTTCCGATTTTAAAAACGGCTCGTCGTACGACAGTTTTCGTCGAGCTAACATCAGAAGTGTCTTGAATTTTACTGGCTGTTCAGTAATTGTCGTGTAGCACGTGGTGTGTCATGCTTGGTCGGAGTTGTGATTCCTTCATTGTAATGAGAAGAAGCAACAGTTCCACGATAATAAATTAAGGATGATAAAAACACACAGTGTTGGACCAGGAAACTGGCATCATGAATGGAAATAGATTTTTCAGTTGCTTAATTCATTTTATAGTATTATTTGTATCAAAAGATGCAACTACTGCTGCACATCAAATCACACATTCCAAAAACTGCCAGGAATCCGAACTCACCAGCTCTGAAATGAAGACAGTTTATCCCCAAATTTTTCAGTGCCGTGAATACAGCATATTTATAATTGGGATGGTATAGTAATACGGCTGAGATTAAGTTAGTATACAAACATTTGCAGAACGTTGGATAATGTAGATGTCTATTGACAAATTATTCAGTTATTTCTCCACTTTTGGGTATCCTACACACGCATTACAAATAACGTTAACTAGAAACTATACCACCACAAATATAAAAATAAATACTGAATATAAAATTTACTAACTTATTTTTNAATAACGTTAACTAGAAACTATACCACCACAAATATAAAAATAAATACTGAATATAAAATTTACTAACTTATTTTTGTGATTAAATGAATGTACCATAAACTTCCACTAATAAATACAGCACTAAAATGTTACAAACAATAACGATATGATCTGCCTGGATTAAAATATTTATGGCATCAAAATCCATAAATATAAAATAAAAATGTAAAAAAAAAAACCATTTCCTTTCAAAAAATACAAAATTCTAATTTAAATACTAAAAAAAATTATTATCAAGCAGCAATCACTGGCATAAACTCCCTACTNAAAAAATACAAAATTCTAATTTAAATACTAAAAAAAATTATTATCAAGCAGCAATCACTGGCATAAACTCCCTACTTGTAATGGTTAATCGAAAATTGCCCCACTATTGTTCAATTCATAAGTACCCTAACTAAATCAGCTGTAAAATATTTAAGAAAAAACTCCATTTCAATTAGCAATCATCTCACTTCTGATCACAGAGCTGCGAGATTCTGCACACAGAGCTTCTGTCAAAGTCAAGCAGGGGAAAAATCTACAGCCCCTTACTATTATCAAAACTGCCTAACTGTGCGACTAAAATAAAAAACAGGGATCCATTTTGAATTTTTTTAGATGACAGTGTGTCTCGATTGATAAATATATTAGTAATGAATTTAAATATTATCATTATGTACTACTGGTGTAAAACATCTTAATTAGATGTCTTTAGGATTTCAAAGTTTGCAACTTTAAGTACAATTTTCTAGGGACACCATTTTCAAAATAATCATAAATTTTAGGTGTATTCCTGTGTTTTACATTTATTTCCAATTTGGTGGAAATTTGTTTAAGAGACTGACGTTTGAATACGTACACTTAGGGATGCCATCTCCCTAATGGCACACGTATAAACTTTACAGCTAAGTCCTGCTGCAACGTTATGTATTTCCCTTGGAAAGATGATTAAGAAGTAGAAAAAAAAACACTTTCTTACTAGGGACGTGGAAAATTCGCATTACTTTCTAGCAGCGTGCAAAATCGCAAGACGTTTTACAATCGCTTGACTTCTGCGATTGGCCGACAATTTGTGTGTTTGCAATAACAGCAATTCAAAGGTACAGTCACGTGTTCTATATCGTGGTCACACGTGTTGATGACAATGAAGTCCGCAGTCGATTGAATTTCGAATTTTACTCAAGTGTGTATAGGGTANCGTGGTCACACGTGTTGATGACAATGAAGTCCGCAGTCGATTGAATTTCGAATTTTACTCAAGTGTGTATAGGGTAATGAAGAGCATAATAACACTAAAACAATAACATTAATTTTACAGGTCTTACTTTATCACATGATTAAATAACGAACATTTCATAATTGTTTAGTACTCAAAAATGCTATGACAAATTAAATTAAGGTTAATACGTAAACATACTAAATTCGGCACAGCAGTGCAAACGCTTTTCCAAGGTTGTGAAACCTGCATTGGGTACTCGTGTTTTCCCGGCAAGCAAATCCTCCCACCTTTAAATCCCAAGCAACTTATTTTTTTTTAACACAATTGTGCCATAATGTTGGTACTCACGTCCCTGAACTGCACGCATCCACACTCGCCCAACTCCGATACGGAGTTGTACGCCGCCTCTGGCTGGATGAAAAGTTGGCACAAGGCCATCTCCTCACTTCGGAACATGGAGCCCATCGCGACGGCTGTGTTATCACCACCTGCAACACAAATCAACATAGCCTTTTAGTTGAGGTAATCTACCTGCTGTACATTCATTTGGTTTATCTTTGTTGGCCGAACATAAGTTTAAATTAAATGCTTTAACGTCACACTCCATGGTCCGAAATTTTACTTGCAAAGAACAACGAATTTGTATGAAATATTAAAAAAGACCTAATTACAATTAAATTATGAAGGGGACACAAACTGCCTTTGCTGGTACATATTACAGTAATAAACGCCAATTATTATATTTCTCAGTAATAGTTATGTTTTAAAAACATGATGGAACGCTGCTTTTAAAAACCAGAGTCCTAACCTGAAAGGATAAATTAATCAATTCAAGTGTTTCAAATACGAGGTAGCTAACTTGAGTAATGCATTTCAACATTCATTTGGTGGTAAAAAAAAAATTTAACGTGACATCACCTGCTACGAATAGTATCAAGATGGTGTTTATAAGCGTGTTCTTTGTAAGTAACATTTTGGACCGCGGAGTATTGCGTAAAGCCGCTAGTTTAAAATAATGTTTGCCGTAAGAGTTTTTCTCCACATTTTTTGGCGCTAATTTCGTGACCTAACACAAGGTCGATCTGTTATCACTTCCGTTTGCCTGTGATATATTGCGATTAACCAAAAAACTTAATGCTAATAATTACCTACTCCTTTTCCTGAGCGAGTCTGACAATGTCCACTGGGTGTACCAAACGGAAGGTACCAAGTTGTGGACTGACTCAAAAATTTGCTGTTACATATGAATTTCTGTCTGTTTAAGAAGTAGGGTACAGAAGGGGACGTAAGAGGTCTTATTTATATACAACCGAGACAAATATTTACAGTTAATGGTATTGTTCCAGGATACGGTTTGGTTGTGATAAAGTGCTGTTTGGAAATTGAAGAATCAGTATCACAACAGTGTTGTGGGGTCAATTTCTGGAGCAGATTACTTTGAAGGTTGTAAATTTGGACGATTATCCTAATTTAAAATGACATTTTTATTTTTGCACATTGCAAGAAGCAATACGGTTTGCATAGCGAATGACAACCAGTTTTATATTTTCAAACATGCTTCAGGCCGAAAAGATAAAGTTTTTAAATTGTAGTTCTGGTTTCCAGAAAACTCAATTAGCTGCAAAGTTTATCCCCGAACACAACCAAGGTTATAAATGGGCCAGCTTACAAATAACCAAACATCCATGCCATACTTGAGAGAAAAATTTTTAAACTGCAGCAATGAAGCCCTACATCCCCGGGACACCGGTTACGAAGCGATTAATTGAATCTGTAATATTAAATACTGCAATTATAGTATATAAAAGGTATATTACTAATAAAATTATTGTAATATTGATAGTTGATGTATATATTTTTATTAATATTAATTTATTTGTTGTAATTCTTATTATGTCATTATTTATAACAAAATAATTATTTTTAATAAAAATTACTGTAAATATTAATGTTATTATGATTGTTAATATTCTCCTTATTGATAGGGAGAATATTATATTAGGTATTAGTCTTGTTATATAAATGAATAATACTATTATTTAATGCACGTCGCTTTGTTTCTTAATGAAACAAAGCGACGTCTTCTTGTCACTGGATCATTCAATTTGCTGATGCGAAAGTTATCAGTGTGTCGAAAGTAGCCATGGCAGTAAATTTCCTAAGTTTGGCACTCCCACTTTCTCAACTTGAATTTAACAACGACTTCGATGGAAAGAGGTCTGCAGAACTGCCACGTGTCAAATTCGACAATGTCGTCTGGCACAGACAACAATAAAATCGCATCCCAATGGCGAATGCGCAGGTTTCTGAAAGTTTGCATTCTTACGGAACTAATGCGACCACAAATGCTCGAAAAGGAGACCTGTAAAATGATCTTCGCCTTTGTCTATATATTTGAGGATGTACATTTTGTTTTATATAAACACAAACATCTACCTAAAATGAAAATGTTTACAACGTATTTGTTGTAATCTGGGCGGTACGCTTAAGTTCGTGGGAAAGAACAGCTGGAAATATTTACGACGTGGAATTATTTTGAACTACTCGTCCGGACGAAAGCACGGCCAAGTCGGCGAGCTGCTGTGGTAACTCGCTGGAACTGTCCCGGGTGCAAGCTGGCATGGTTCACCACTCGAGATGAGGGTCAATTCCCGGGTCAACGAATTCATTACTCCAGAATTGGCAGCGGCGACCAATCAACAGAGTACTGGGCGACCGCCTTGCGAGTAATGGAACAATCCTACCCCTCTCAGGGGCCCATTACTCTGGTTTTCAGACCGTCGGTTAATGATCACCACATTTTTTTTTTTCCGTTGGGAATTCAAAGAAATTCAATACAGTTGAAGTGTTTCTCTGTCGAGTTTTCATTCCTTAGTTATGCAGTGATCTTCTACTTGGAACGAAGTAAAAAAATTCGGGGTTCGTGGTACACTGTTATGTACACAAACGGGACTGGTAATTGAAACCATTAATACTGTGTGTATTTTTAGCTCTACACGAATACTCAAATGTACACTCTAAATCCAAATCAGTGATATCAATCGGTGAAATAACGTTCACTGAATGTCGGTTTACAAGCTACTGCTGACCGGCGAATCAAACAAACTAAATGAGAACACGTGATTTATAGAAGTGACATTCTTGGCATTCAGTGGGAAATAAATAAATCTGTGAAATGCAATCACTATATTAATTAGTTGTCTGACACTGATTATCAGCTGCTCAATTCTCGCTGTTTTCACTGAATTTGCTCGATTCTCACTGATTCAAGTTTAGAGCGTATGAAATGTGATTTTGCCGATACCATTGCATCATTTTCGAGAAACCCGAGGAGAAACAGTGTTGCAATAACTATTTAGGGCATGGATATAAATTTCTCAGCACTGTAGGTGGCGGAATTTTAACTATTTATCGGGAATAAAATTAATATTGCCATTCCGAACTTCAATGTAGAAGTTTCTCCTGTCCCTCGAAAATAAACGAAAATACGCCACGTCTGTTCACAAAGTTCCAAATATACTGCAATATGGCATGACCACAAATTTTCTGACAGAAATATTTACAGGATCGCAGTATATTTACTCATCATAGCGCTTATCTTTTCGATAATATTTCGGCTTACGTGTTACTTAAAACTTAATTCTTTATTTGTGCTTTCACTAATCATTTAATTTGCCAAAAAAAAATTTACAGTACTACAAAAGCTAAGATTTCGCAAAAATTTTAACTAATATTTTACCAGCTTAAAAAGTGAATGATAAATTAAATTATATATTTAAAAGTACATAACTAATGCCCATAAAAGGAATAGATCAACCACTACGAGTATTTTTAAGGTACTTTACCAGCACAAAAAATTCTAATAAATAAGTTTGTCCATTCACAAGACATTCCTAAATTAACAACCGCTAAGATCCTTAAGATGTCTCTAGTTTCCATATGGGTCTTATTGTAAGCAGTTGTGTCTATTATAACGTTTAAAAAAAAAAACTATAAAATATTTTAATATTTTTTTTTCAGGNAACTATAAAATATTTTAATATTTTTTTTTCAGGCCAAAAATTAAAAGTCGATATTGTGTTGCCATTTTAAAATTTTGGTTATTGAAACGTACATGTGGTCGTTGAAAAAAGTGTAAAAGTCCGCAAAAATCGTTCTAATTTGCCCTCTGTTTGCGATATTTTTTTTTTTTCCCCCTTCTGCAAAATAGTGTTTTAAACTACAGCGACAATGCTGTAACTTTTCCGAACAGATTGCTGTATTGAAATCCTGTAGTCACCGCTTGAAATTTTGAGGAAACGGAAGACACGCCAAACTTGTTTATGTTATTTTTCATCGCTGTTGCAACGCTTCCTAGCGGCCGGCGGACATATAACCTCGAGACGTTCGAAATGCTTTACTACAGAGACCCTTGACTGCCACCATACTTTTCGTAAACTTTGCGTTTTTTGTCAGGGTATTTTTTATTACATTTATCGCTTTACTTTAATAAGATAAAGAAAATCAGCATATTTTACGATAAAAAAATCTATGAAATATGTTAAGAGTCACCGACCGGAATCAAAATACAGCCGTGCATCATATTGATGCACGTGGNATCCTTAAGATGTCTCTAGTTTCCATATGGGTCTTATTGTAAGCAGTTGTGTCTATTATAACGTTTAAAAAAAAAACTATAAAATATTTTAATATTTTTTTTCAGGCCAAAAATTAAAAGTCGATATTGTGTTGCCATTTTAAAATTTTGGTTATTGAAACGTACATGTGGTCGTTGAAAAAAGTGTAAAACTCCGCAAAAATCGTTCTAATTTGCCCTCTGTTTGCGATATTTTTTTTTCCCCTTCTGCAAAATAGTGTTTTAAACTACAGCGACAATGCTGTAACTTTTCCGAACAGATTGCTGTATTGAAATCCTGTAGTCACCGCTTGAAATTTTGAGGAAACGGAACACACGCCAAACTTGTTTATGTTATTTTTCATCGCTGTTGCAACACTTCCTAGCGGCCGGCGGACGTATAACCTCGAGACGTTCGAAATGCTTTACTAGAGAGACCCTTGACTGCCACCATACTTTTCGTAAACTTTGCGTTTTTTGTCAGGGTATTTTTTATTACATTTATCGCTTTACTTTAATAAGATAAAGAAAATCAGCATATTTTACGATAAAAAATCTATGAAATATGTTAAGAGTCACCGACCGGAATCAAAATACAGCCGTGCATCATATTGATGCACGTGGTGGTCGAAGTGTTAAGACGTTAAAGGTATTAGGGGGGG
>NQII01002411.1:143214-191178 GCA_002778355.1 Clitarchus hookeri | reverse complement strand
GGGGGGGGGGGAGCCTGAAGTTTGTTGAGGAACGACAACTGAACATCGCAGGCGACGCAAGCGACATGATGACACCTTGGGGCAGAAATGTCTTCCGCATTCAGTCGTTCATCGTGACCGCGCACGGGTGTGTCTACGCCGTCACGTGCGGCTGTTCCACTTAAAGGTTATCAACCTGCCTCGCGTACCCTGACCACGCACGCGAATCAGGAGTGGCCGATTTGTGTTCGGGAGGTCAAGGGTTCGATACCCGGCCGGCAGCAGCAAACGCGTGGTTTTTACCCGAACGGTTTCTTCCGACTCCATTCCACGCCAATGCCAATGCGCACTTCAGCCCATTTTCTTTGGATTGGAGCGGAGAGATTTGGGCGGCTCTTAACAGCAAGGTCTTGGGAGCAAATGATGATGAAGCGAGGGAGGATGAAACGGGAGATCCCCGAGAAGACCCACCAACCGGAGGCGTTGTCCGAAACGATTACCACATTCGGAAATCCGGAGAGCGACCCCGCCAGGAATCGAACCCGGTTCGCCTTGGGAGGTGAGTAGTCTAACTACTTTACCACTGCGGCCCCCGACTGATGCTTGTGCTTGTGGGCGGCAACACAACCAATTTCTTTCAATAATTGCCACCCTCGCCATATCCGCCACCCTAACCATAACATGTTACCATCGCCATAACATGTTACCATCGCCATAACATGTTACCATCGCCATAACATGTTACCATCGCCATAACATGTTACCATCGTCATAATATGTTACCATCGTTATAATCTGTTATCATCGTCATATCAAAACTTACAGGCAAGTAACTTCCAAGCACCTAAAATTTTGCCTTAGCAGTTCTGTAGTGAAAAGGATGAGAGAGGTCAAAAAAAATGATTACTCACATTCAATAAAGTAGTACTCGGTAGAAATACCTACTTCGCGGAAGGCTTCTGCACAATCTCTCTGTGCTACGTTCTGTATGCTCATATAATTTTTCTTTCATATTAACAGGAAATTTTAACGTCATACTGCCGTTTATTATGACAGTTCTTCATTAGTGATCACTCACGTACAAAGGGATAGAAAAAAATAACGTACACAGCGGCGAAGCGAGAATGTCTGCGCCGACGGAGGTGTAAACATCTCCCGACGTTAAAGGATCATACCATCGTTAGAAGTGTCAAAACAGTTCCGTGGATCAACTTTGTGTGGAAGTTGGGAGATGGCCAAGACGGTCGCTCTCCCCGCGTGTCACTATTTCCTAACCGATAATACAGGGGACACTTTAAATGATCTCCGCACCATAGCTACAATATAACCTTCTTCGCCTTAAGGCTCGGCGTCAGCCACTACATCGGATTCTTTCACTTCCTGCTGATTTGGGTTTTTGTGAAGTAACATTTTTTTTTTTAATGCTAGTACGGAAGTTAAGTTAAGCTATTTGTCTAACATGAAATCCAAAGCTAGGAATGTAAAATGTTATCCCAAATAGCATCATATAATTTTTAAAATATCAATACCTTCCAGCGTTTTTACAAGTGATAGTAAAATTTAATACAAATAATATTTTTTTTTTAATCTCGTAAAATATCAATTTTCTATGGTTAGGAATTATTAATAATTACTCAAACTAAAATTATGAAACGAAAAATAAAAATTGCTGCATAACAGGCGAAGTCAGGTCTTAACAGACTTGTTATGTACACCTATAATTTAATTTAACACATTTTAATCGTAAATGGTTCATACAATGTCACTCCAGCACACATACTGTCTACCTTCCCCGCCGAGATTTCATTTTTTTTTTTTTTTTTTTTTTTTTTTCCCCTTTCAAAAAATGGCAAAAGAATGTCGAATTTTGCATGTTTTTGATGTGTGAAAGAGGTTTCAACTCTCGAACAGTACTGTTAGAAAACTTAAATTTTGCTCATGTAAAAACCATTTTGATGGCCTTTCGTTACAACACGAAACCTTGTAGGGGTTGCTATATATTTTTCTTTCTGAAATCTAATTTTAAAAAATTTATAATTTGGTTTTAAAAAAAAACTGATATTTTTAAAAATGTGGAGAAAAAACTGAAAAAATTATTTGTAACATTTTTATTTTCCACGCAAAATATAATTTGGAGATTACTAATAATACCAACAATCGCTTGGAATGTATGGCAGAAAATCAGGTGGGGGGGGGGTGGAACCAAAGATCACTCGGATGCGAGACATAAATCATGACGAGAAACTCTCGGTTCGTGCCGTTACAGTTAGCCACCGCTACCCCGAAGCCAATAACGACGCAAATCTGACCTCCAAAGATATCCTCCATAGGAGAAGTTTGTATCGAAAGCATAATCGTGCACAAGAGGATGTAAATTGCTTGGACAAATATTTAAAGAAATGCTGGCTCAATTTATTAATCAAAATTTAAACTTCAAGTTACAATGTTTAAATATATTCTCAACAAATAATTATAGGTCGGCGTACGAAACTGAAAATTTCCCACGGAATAACGAGTAGCTGACGTCACGTGACGGGTTTTGATAAGCCTGGAGTTGGTACGACTGCGCCAATGACAACGAAATGCTAATGGCTAACGAATACATCCTTCGAAATTCAAAAGTGTTTCTCGAAAACTTAAATCTCTTTCTCGACTTTGACGGCGGTCAGTGCAACCCCACGCGCGGAATATTCTCAGGTAGCGTTTTGCACATTTTGTCGCCTATAAAAGTCGTATATAATCATTCCACGGTTACTTCAAACTATCCTAAAGTCCTGCTTAAAGTTCTACTTCCGGGCTATTTCTCCGCACCATACAAACAAATGCATAACTAAGTCTAGAAAATTACACCAAAGGTCAACGCACCGCATTCGTGCGCACTAAAGTTTAATAATATTTTGCATGAGAACTATTTCTTACTAGACGTTACCAACACACCTGCTTTCTGTCTTGTTTTAATTCATGATAAATCAAATGTTAAAACGCATAAATAAAATATAAGCAAAAGTTCAATTTAATCAAAAATGAGATGTGTACTTTCATGTTAACCGAAATATATAAAACGTTTGTCATACACGACACATTTGAGGACCAAATGGGGTAGTTTTTCAAAGGTTTGATTCAAAAAGTGTGAAGATATCACGAATAGGCTATAAGTACGCGATTTTCCATTTGCAATTTATTTTTTTTAAATAAGAATGTTACCAAAGATTTTTGTAATGCTTGCTTTAATGACATCGTTTTACAATAGTACTACCAGTAATATAATTTTATGATAAAGTTAGGTTTTTTTCTGTGGTAAGAACATACTAATTTTAATCAGGTTTTGCGTGTTGTAGATTTTTAAGATTTGTATTCCAGCATTTCGTTACGACCGCATTGCCGTGCTGTCAACAAAGCAAATAAACGATAACCCACTCCCGGGCCTTAACTCACAAAAATTACAACACCTGTGCTTACCTTATCGTAAAACTGCGAAGGATAGAAGAAAAATAGGACGCGTCCATGAACCTACACTGAGGAAACGTAGTTAAAAGTCTTCCGACCCCAAAAGTTTCCAACCTAAAAAGTTGTCAGAATAAAACGTGGCTAATCGACAACCGCAACCATTAATGTATTGCGAACTTAATTTCGTTTGTTGAAACCTGCATAGATTCAGCGACGCGATAAATCAAAAACTATTTCCATTGAGAAAGAATGGCACGGTCGAGATTTTCTGCCGCCCACTGATAGCATGCCACTGGCTGGCTGCTGAATTCAGTTTCCGTCGTGTTGCGACACAGTTAAATCCAGTGTTCTTTATTTCAGCTGTGCTACGTGCGGCGAACTGATAGNCGTCGTGTTGCGACACAGTTAAATCCAGTGTTCTTTATTTCAGCTGTGCTACGTGCGGCAACTGTAGTCTGCACAACGAAGGAGATAGACATTGTCACGAGTGTTTAAACTACAGTCCATTCGCAGTATCTTGACACTTTTTTTTCAATCAAACCTCTGTGACATCACCGCACGTACGACGTGTTTAGTTGTCCACGCCTTGTTATCTCGAGCGTTTTATACTTCTGTTAACAAACAAACATATTATTATTTATTAAATTTAACGTCAACTACTATTTTGTCTATAAATTGTAATATCACTTTCAAGATTTAAATAATTAAAAAAAAAAACAGAGAAAATACGTGTTTGGCAATGCCTAGCAAGAAATGGTTATCAAGCGAAATATCATTAAACTGAGTGCGCACAAATGCGGTGCGTTGTCCCTTTTATCACATTTTCTTGACTTAGTTAAGCTTTGTTTCCGCGAGGCGGAGGAATATCCTGAAAGTAGAACTTTGGAAAGGGTTTCAGAAAATCGTGGATGGACGTGTCTTGAAACTGGAAAAATATTTTCGAGTGCAATAACCCTGTGTGCTAGACTGTGTACTACTTTCTACACTCGCGCTGTCCATTGGCTCCTTACTGTCACAGTACGTGGCCTACGATTGGCCCTTCATTTTGTTGGCTCAAGTCCTCCAGGTTGCGTTGGAATAAGTGGTGGGGTCAACTGCAGAAGTAACGCCAATGCACGAGTGCTTTAAGTCTAGCTTGCATCCAAATGAATCCGCGAATAACTTACGTCTGTGTGTGTGTGTGTGTGTGTGTGTGTGTGTGCAAATTTAGTGTGTAGGCCACTGTATAAGGAAATTTAAGCGTGTTGTGCAAACTTCAAGAATTTGTTGTCAACAAAAAAAATGTTTTTTATTTTCTAGCAGTTCTGTTGGCCATAATCAATCGCACACTAAATTGTATTCAGTGAATATTCGCCGATTCACTAAGTTAAAACTATTCCACGGCGAATCGATGGAAAACTTACTTTTTGCATCAGTGCGATTGTATTCACTTCTCGTCGATTCAGCAGTGTAGGATAACTGTTTCGAAACGCTATTCCAGTGAAGTGTGGCATTACTCGCGATTCGGTTGGCGTGCTGAAATTCGCTTCTCAGTGAAACAATGAATGTTGGCTAACGGAAATTTCCCGTTTCCTATTTAAAGCACGTGCCTAACATAAGCTAAAGTAGTTTTACGCTTAATACAATTGACATCGGTAATCGCTTTAGAGTTCTGAATTAGCCCAATCCAACAACGGCATAAGGGTCGTTCGCACATCAAAGCTCCAAAATGTTACCCAGCCCTCCCTGTTCGCACATGTCCAACTGGTTTTCCCATTCCTTCCTGATGGCACGTGCGATTTCTTTTTTACTAATTGCGTGTTCTGCGAGTGCAGGAAAAGGATAATAAGCAGGGCTGCCAGCCTTTGGTCACTGTTGTGAACATTTGGCCAGAACTCCCCTGCTCCTACTACCGCTGCCGAATGGAATGAGCTCCATTCGAATATGGGCTATTCACGGTAAAGTGAGCATTTTTGAAAGCCCTCCCATTTGGAATAATAGTGTATTAAATGTACTTTTTATTTTAACCTTGGACGTTAACTTCCGAGTGCGGTGGAATACACACACTGTTTATTACTTACATGGCAATATTTATTTTAAAAGGTGGTTAGAGGATAAGAATTGGTTGAAAGAAAAGGTAACTCGATCCTCAAAAGTGCTCACTTTACCGTGAACAGCTTATACATGCATTTACAAATCACTTTTTTTAAAAATTACTATCCTTCTGCATTTACATACACAGCAGACTTGCACACGCCACGAAACTGATTTTATCTCATTACGTACATTTTTTTTCGAGTGTTGAATTACTGTGTGTAGCGTACTTCCAAGTGCCACACGCGAGAATTCACATAATCCCACATGTTGACTGCAAACTGAGATTGCAAAGTTTAGACACGCCAGACTAAACTTTTAAGGGAAGACAACAGTTATACCTGTGTTGTCAATTAACCGAGAGAAGAATAAATTTCAACACTTAAATCATTCGCAGTCCCAGGATAACTTTTTTCTTGGAAATTTTGGGACTTACTTTTATGTCCAGTTATATACAGAATGCATTACACGTTGTGCAATTTCCCCTTACATGTGTCAGGTAATTTTCCCCTGTGTGTGTAAGGGAACACTACATAGCATATTGTATAATTTTACGTTGCATATTGTCACGAACGCGAGCTCCCGTTACGCGCAGGCCGGTGCTGTGAGAGGACTTACACCCCCTCGACCTTCCACATACGCCCAGGAGGTCAGCCCCTTCGCGTCGCCCGGCAGCCGGGGGCATGATTGACAGCCAACCTGACTGGTGTCACAGCACACAGCCCCCCCCCCAACCCAACTGCCATAGGAGTCGACGAGTTTAAAAGATGCGCAAGAATATTCTGGATGCGCAAGAATATTCTGGGTGCGCAAGAATATTTTGGGAACTAGGACCCTAGGCGCAACGTGGTATTTTGAGAAATTTCTCGACTACGCCGACGACACTATAAATACACCCACAGCTGGATGGTCAGGTGTATATTAGTATAGGCTGTTCACGGTAAAGTGAGAACTTTTGAGGTTCTAGTTGCCTTTTCCTTTCAGCCATTTTTTATTCTTTAACTACCTGTTTTTTTTATTTAAATATTGCCATGTAAGTAATAAACACAGTGTGTATATTCCACCACATTCGGAAGTTAACGTCTAAGACGACAACAAAATATATTTATTGACTATTATTCCAAATGAGAAAGCTTTCAAAAGTGCTCACTTTACCGTGAACAGCTTATAGAAGTATTTTGCTGAGAGCGGTAACCGGGAGAAGACGAGTGCGGCGAGGGACAACGGTGAAGAGGACGGACGACGACGGGAGATTGCGAGACGATGGCGGACGAGGTGTTCGTGGTGTGAATGGACGAGAGAGCGTAATACCCGACGAGTGAAGGCTACTGTGCGTGAGGGCGCTCGGAGAACTCTAGAACATTGCGGACTGGTGGGACCTGGACTAAACTGAGGTGGGACTATATGAACATGTGACACGGACTTTATTGTACACAATGGAAGTGTCAAATATGAACATACAATTTATAAAGTAATTGATTGGGTTTTGATACACTGTCTATTATGACTGATTGTAGTTATTTAATTACATTAATGTAACTGAGGCAATTGCAAACTGTGCTGATTGAATGTATTAATTGCAAATAGCAAGAGATATCAATTTAATAAGAGATATTGAGACCAGAGTATTTTCTTTGTCATTACTTTTAATACATTAGGAAATTATAATTAACTCTTATTTAATTAAGACCATCCCTTAACGAACCTGGTTTAGCCAACAGACTTTTGAGAAATTATAACAATATGTTTAACTTTCCCTTACGAATAAAGGAAGATTGCTATTAATGTTGTGGATTTTCCCATATATCTGCCAGGTAATTTTCTGTTACGTGTAAGGAAATATTGCATTACATGTTTACATTTGTGGGTTACATTTCCCTTGGGTTACATTTCCCTTACACGTAAGTATAATTTTCTTCCCTTGCATGTAAGGGAATTTTACCTCACATTTTTTTACAGTGGTTGGAAAGAAAACTTTACCTCTTTCTTCACGTTAGTACCGAAAGTGCAGAAAAATATTACTGTAGATGTAAACGACTGCAAGATATCGAAAAAGTATAACCAAGCCTGTCGCCAGATTTCGCTTCCCGGCATTATAACACTAAGCCACTTAAATGGACATAATTAAAAAAAGCACCAAGAGATCGCTGATTAGGTATTAGAACAAAGCTGCACATCACAATATGTAAAATCTATAAACATCGCAAAATCACACGATGATAACGGCATGCGTTGTAAAATGTAGTAATTTTGTGACATACAACTTAATGTTATAATTATCTCTTTCACAGTGCACAAAATATTACTTTTAAAATATTGGATCCGCGCCTAGAGAGATTACAATATTTTACCGTTTTTGTTGTTTGTGCCATTATGAAGTGAAAATGTGTGCAGGAAGAAAACCGCCCGTGCGCAACTACAGATACTCTGAAGGGCCGTAGAATAAACAAGTCTAAATAAATGGTGAAGCATTGAAATGCCAAGTGAAAATAGAGCTACACAAATATGGCATTTCGAGACGGTGTTGCACATCAATGTGAAACTTGCAGTACGTTGTTGGAAGTGAATAAAAAAAATAACGTATCGCGAAGTGAACCATTTTTTTTTACTAGGAAATATCACTTTCTTAAGTCTGTATTCTGACCAGATACCTCAGCCAGTGTCTCCTAAGAAACGCCTTCTGAAATACCGCATATTACCTTTCACAGAAGTGAATAAAGTTCTAAAGAGTGAGTGAGTGAGTGAGTGAGTGAAGATATTTGGGCGGCTCTTAACATTGAGGTATTGAGAGCCAATTTAGGGTGAAGCGAGGTGAGTCTGGAACACCGTAAAGGAAGGACGGGGGAAAACGGGAGATACCCGAGAAAAACCCGCCGACCAGCGACATCGCCCGGCCCGATTCTCACATGCGAAAATCCGGGGACGACCACGCCGGGAATCGAGCCCGGTTCGCCTTAGCGGGAGGCGATTAGTCTAGCCACCACACAACCGCGGCCTTTGTAAAATGTCACTGGCCTTACCTGCGCATATTTTAAATGGACACACTGCCTGACATGCGCCCAGTAAAGTTGGTAACGACGGAGGGAAGTGGTTCAACTTCTTAAACGTTGAATTTAAAGTTACACGTAAACATTTCTGAATACCGAAATCATTTATTCTGCTTTATATTTTTTATTGGTATAGTTGAAATAATTAGCGTATTTGTAAAATATTGATTTCTTTTAAATAATTTTACAGTTTCACTTTACCTAGCCATGAAACAAAGTGATCAGGCACGTAACATTAATTTTACATACGGCGGAAGAATACACGATGTGTAGTAGTAACAGTAGATCTTAAAAATAGCTTTCAAAAGTGCTAAATTTACCACGAACAACCTATATAAAGTATCGGGTATTTACTGTGAATTTATTTGCTGTTACAACTTAACTCCAGCGATGATTACTGTAATGAGAATAGTTCTTGGTCGTTTACTGTAGTAGATAATTTCAAGTAACATTTATAATACAATAAAAAAAACAATATCGTAAGTGTTAAAATGTTATGTTATTAAGGTTGTAAAAAAAACTAGGGAACTCTATTTAACTTTTTTCAATTAATTAAAATAAGACCAACTGTTGTTAAACTGGCTACCCCAGAGGTGTAAAACATTTCATTTTTATGTTCATACAAATCAAATACCTAAATAAAATCCCTGCTTTTGAATCAGATTGTTAAAAAGAGAAAAAAAAAACAGAGAAACTCTGCGACCTTTGAAGCAGACTATTCTAGTAATTGGTTTTTTCTTCTTTTTTTTTTTTTTCCTACCCTACTACTTGCACGTGGACGACATTTACGTGAAGATAAAAAGTAAAATACGCGTACATTCCAAGCGTTACTGCGAATTTTACAAGGGAGGAATTCCCTTGACTGCCGCTTCTACCCTCTCCGCGCGTTGTCTTCGTCAACGGCGTCGGGCCGTTACGACATCCAAGCGTCCATTGTGGACGGACAGGAAAGAGAGAGGGCACCGAACGCAGGGCGGGCGTCGACTCGACAGACGACGCCGCCGCCGCCGCTGCAGCGGAAGCACGCGGATATAAATAATGTTTCACGGCCATCGCGAGATCACGAGTCGCGTTGTAAACTCGCTACAATACGAGCGTCGTTTACTTCTCGGGATCAAAGCGGACGCGAGGAAGTCGTAACGACGCGCTGGGGTCGCTTCTCGTTAGTGTTTTCCTCGCCTTAAAGCCCGTTCGTGGTTACTTCCAGCTTTTACTGAACCCCTGCTGGTGTCCCTACTCCTCAGTCTCATGCGAACAAAGCTGAACCAGATCTAAGGAAGAAATCACACCGAAGGAAAAACGCACCGCATTCGTGCGCGCTCCGTTTAATAATATTTTGCATGATAACTATTTCTTACTAAACATTACCAACGCACATATTTAATCTGTTTTCACCCACATTAATTATAATTAAATTATTGTAATGTATAGATAAAATACAAGTAAAAAATTCAATTTAACCAAATACGATATATTTTATGTTGTAAAAGAATAACACGCTCGTGATACACGGCGAATTTTGTAAACAACCAAAAAACGTCATACATGAAGTGATTTTTAAAAAAATTTTGATTTAAAAAGTGTGAAGAGAGAGCGAATAGACTACTACGCTGCCAACCACAAACAAAACTTAACGCCGACTACTTGGGCTGGACAGTCACTCAGGGTCTGTGGTTCGGGCAAGATTTATCCAGGAATTCACGTAAAACCATGGAGTGGGCTCAACTGATTATGCTGGAATGGTAAAGCAAATTGCTGATTGGTTGCACCCACGCGTGCGCCATTAAGACCACGCTAGCGGTGAATAAGCCACATCCCAATCACGTGCAACACAGCAAATTGCAATATCGCCTTTGAACAAAGAAATGTCGCCTACTATTTATGTGACTTGTCCATACAAAATCCTGCGATTCACCCAGAAATTCTGTGCAAGTCAAATTATTTCCATAATCCAAGTGGGCGGTTTTTATATTTATATATATATATATTTATATATATATATATATATATATATATATACCCATTCGGAGTCAGTGCATACAATTGTGAACATAATGCACGCGAATGTTATTTTTACCTGTGCTTTACTCTTACGGGGCTGCGTCCAACGATCTACCTTGTCGACAACGATACATCAACCGTGCTACTGCTCTAGGCAACGGCAGGTTAACGTCGCTATCGCCGAACACAAAAACCCACGGCCAGGGGTGGATAACTTAACAGNGGGTTACGTTTTCTACCTGTTATCTGTTATCAAAACTGAGTCAATAACGTTATTTGTCGTAGTAACACATTGAGAAATACTCTTTAATACGCGGTAGAGCTTATAACGAGACTGAGAAAACGGAAATATTTCTGTTATTTCAGTAACGTTACTTATTAAATAAAGTTGTTAGGCAGAACTAATGAAAAGTTACTTTCAAAATTTCGTTACAATGTAAACCGTTTTCGCAAAAACCTAAAATGTTTTGTTATTCTCAATGTGTTACTTATCTGGTAACTTTTTTTCGATGGACCAGATATAACGGTATTTAGAACAATTTATACCGTTTCCGCAAAAACAGTGTTTTGTTATTTTCAGTGCGTTACTTATTCATTAATTTTTTTTCGCCGTACCAGACATAAAGGTATTTTGAATGTTTCGATGCAATATTTACCGTTTCCACAAAAACAGAAAGAGTTCTGAAATTTCAGTGCTGTTATTTTATCGAATAACATAATTCACCGAACCCAATACAGAGGTATTTTGACTGGTTAGTTATAATCTATACCGTGACCACAAAAACAGAAATTGTTCTGTTATTTCAGTGATGTTATTTATCAAATAACATTCATTCGCCGGATCCTGTATCAAGGTACTTGGAATATTTTGTTACAGTCTGTACCGTTGCCGATCATTAAACATTATTCATCGAACCCTCTATAGTGGGTTATTCTGAAACAACGGAGAGTGTTGGAGTTGGCTGGTAACGTTATTCAATAATATCAGAAGATATCAACTACGCCCATATATATTTGGTGAAATAAAAAAAATTAGCACAAGTGCAGAGCAAGAAAAAAAATGAAATTGCATTTCAGTTTGAACAAAACTATGTGAATTTTGAGGTTGAAACACAGAGCGATGAATTTGAAGTTCCTGATAAAATACTTCCACGCGTGGACTAATTTTTAAAGTTTTTTTTTTTTTCGAAGGACTTAATTGATTTGATAGTTTATCACACATACCAATATTCAGTTCAACAATTGGGCTCTTCAATCAACACTAACTACGATTAAATGAAGGATTTTTTTGGCCATACATCTTTACATGGGAGTAAGAAAACTTCCAAATTGTATGGACTATTGGAGTGAGCACTTTTGCGTCGAAAAAGTAAGGAAACGTGCGGAAGTGTTGATTTTTACTGAATAATTCTGCAAATAAATTATTTAATGTCAGCTACTGACAAACGTGATTTTAGTGAAATGGTCGTGCAAGGATTTCCTTAGGAAAAACACGTGTTCAAGAGGTTGAAAATTACAAACAGTAAGTTAGCGTGTTTTGTAAATAATATATTTATAAACCGTTAATGTTTGAAATGCACGTGGCCTAAAAAAAGCCGAACTTTCAACTTTCTTGTAGTGTGTAAATAATATTAGTTTATTTGGCATATATCGTAAATCCAACGAGTGGAAGGTTAACTTCTGTCAAAGTGCGAGTTTATTGCTGCATATGTGCGAACAGCGACGTACGTAAAGTATTTTGTTTTTTTCATGAAGTTAAAACTTTCGAAGTTATAATAATTTGAATGTTATTTACGTGTGAGCAGAATTTTCCACTGCTCCCTCAAAACAATATGCAAAAAAAGACGTTAAACCTTATCTCTCCGGCGCTTCTAAGGCCGCAAACGCGAGAATATCTCCAGGCAGGCAATGACCTTAAGGCGTGGAGTTACGCGAGACGACAAGTCTTTGAAACTACGGTGGTTTTCCGAGTCACCGACGATGAATATTCACTAGAGAAGGTGATCGAAGAGCACGCATGGGTTCGCTGACGTCACGCGCTTCTTCCGGTACAGCNCCCCCCCCCCCCCCCCCCCCCAGCACTCCTGCCGGCGGCTGTTTCAACAACTCTCAATATTTCGGAATAGGCGAGCTGATAGAGATGACTCTTACAACGAACAGGCCTTAAAATACGAGCCTGTTCATAAACATTCCGCACGCCGACTGCTATCAACAACGGCTGCCCACGCGACTCAGCATTAAGGCACCTTCGCGAACATTCCGATGTGACGTGCAGCTGCAAAACACGGAGTCCCGAGCATAAAGATGATTTTGGAAATCTCTCGGCGTAGTCACGGTTTTAAAGAGGAAGAAAGCCTCTCTTTAATTAGATGAAATAAATTAGTTTTATTAATTTATTTATAATGCGTGGTAAAAAGTATACCGTATGACTAAATATGCTTCCTTATACGACGTGTAACTAAAAATCGCCGACAAACTCCAAGGGGTGGTTCCTCACAAAAAAAAATTAGGAGGAAAATATATAACGACCTATAGCATAAGAGCCTTAAGGGTGTAACACGCCCTTAAAAGTGGAAGTAAAACCCACGTTTATTCCAAATTAAACGTGCAGTATCTGCTGCTCCAAACTCACATCACTTCATCCTCAGTCTCTCAAGACCTCTATGTTAAGAGCCACCCCAAATGTCTTCACTTCTTTAACACCGATTCCTCATCTAAAGTCCGTGGCTGCAGGCTTGATACGCAGCGCCCTTGCTAGTTCCACGTAAACAAAGCAGCTATAACCTCAGAAATTAACTAAACATAATTAATTTGCCAATATAGCGACGTGTGGCGATGTTTGCGAAATCGACACATCGCACGGAAGAAGAAAAAACAACATCGCTCGAATTTACTCGCCAATCAAAAAATGCGAACGTTCTAAAGGTCGTGCCGCGGTAGTGCAGCATGTATGGCGTACCCTGTCAACACGCGAACCAAGCCCAACACCTTGTTACATGTGGAACAAACGAGAACGGTCCAGTTTGAAAATACACGAGCCCAAAAACCGCCATTCCGATTTGTCGCGCGGAGCTTTCCGTAATCCCGCAACGGACGACGCTCACGCCCGATGTGCGAAAACTGGCGCCGGCAACATTCGCCCTAACGGCACAGCGCGTCGCGTAGCGTCCGTTCTACTTTCCGATAAGCACGGCGCTTGGAAAGCGGTCAAACCGGTGACATGAAAAAAAAAAATACTGGCCGGGGGAATTATGGGAGGAATGTGATCGTGTAAAACGGACCACGGGATTGTCGGTGGGACAGGGGAGGGTGGGGTGGTTAAGGCGGTCGTTTACCTCGGGTGCTACATATATATAGTCTATTCGCGGATTCTTCACTCTTTTTTAATCAAACTTTTGAAAAATCACCCCATGTATGACGTGTTTAGTTTTATCCTAAATATGCCATGTATCACAATCGTTTTATAGCTCTCTTAACATGGAAGCATATTATTTTTCTAATGTCCATGATGAACCGCGACCAAGCCGACCATCAGTGATCACAGAAGATTTGGTCAAAGCCGTGGACGAAAAGATTCGTGAAGACCGGCGATTCACAATTTCAACTTTCATTGGAATTTCCGAATGTGGGTAGAACAACTTTGCACAATATTGTCTCTGAAAATTTGCAATTTCACAAATTGTGCGCACGTTGGGTTCCCAGGCTGCTTACTGAGGAACACCAAATAAATTAAAAGAATAGCTTGTGCTCTTGATTTTTTGGTCCGATATCATAAGGAAGGTGATCAATTTTTAAAGAAGATTGTCACAGGGGACGAGACGTGAAAGAAGCAGTTACAGACTGGTTATCCTCACAGGCGGCAGACGTATATGACTAAGGCATACAAAAGCTTGTAGAACGTTATGACAAAATGTAAACTATGTAGAAAAATAGAGAAACATGTAAGAAATTAAATAAAAAACGTTTTTTGGAAAAATTTGTGACGGTTTATGTTTTATACGAAATCGGACCTTACTTCCCGAATAACCCTCGTACAAAGTAAAAAAGCCACAATATTTTAAAACCAGATTATGTTATTGGAAACGCAATATTGTTTTCCACTTTTGACGAAAATTTTTAATTTGCTTATTTATTTTGTACGCACTATTTACAGCAAGTGTGGCCAACATTAACATATACACAATCACGTTACAAACCAGTTGGTCGCACGCACTACGACTGGAGTCACTTGCAGCGACACCGTTACAAAGTTGGTGGTTCTGTCTGTCAAAAAAAAAAAAGGCCTTCGTATGAGAAACAAGTGTGTTTCTGTATGTATCTGGCGACCATATTTTGAGATACAGGTCTTTGAAAAAACAGGTTTTCGCCATTTTTGAGTAAACCTGAAATTGCGTTTATAATGTGCGTCTTTTAAAGCACTCAACAGCTCTCGTCTGAAGTGTGTTCTTTTTGTAGATCACCACATTGAACGGACGTTTAATAGTTTCGAGGGAAAACGTGTATTTCAAACACTCGCAACGCAGTAAACAATATCAAACGTCTAAAGGTCACATCCGGCCATAAGGAAACATGACAACGGAAAACAGCATAAGCAAACTTCGAGTTTGTTCTACTTCCTCAGAATTTTCAGCGGTGACTGCATAGTTTTAACACAGCAATATGTTCATAAAAGGCCCAGCATTTCCGCTATAATTTAAAACACTGTTTTACAGAAGAACAAATATCCTGAACAGAGGGCTGCTTACAGCGATTTTTTCTGACTAGCAATTTTCGACGGTCATATTTGTGTTTCAATAACATTTATAAATTGGCAGCAAAATATAGTCTTTCATTTCTGTCCAAAAAATATTTACCTTTAAGTATTTCATAGTTTCTTTAATTTGAATACACAACTGCTTACAATGAGACCCATTTGAAAACTAGGCAGGGTCCTTAAGTGCGCAGTGCAGTGTTCCCGTCGTGCTGCGTGTACCTATGGGACTTTCAGCGGTGACCCTTATAGATTTATTGGTGAAAAGTCTGTGGCGAGGTTCAATGCACGCCCCTCGATTACTTCTGCGTGTCAGCGTATATTTTGAGATACAGCGCTTTGAAAAAGCCGTTTTCAGCTTCGTTGGAGTGCTCCGAAATGGTGTTTCTGTTCCGTGACATCTTGGACGTAACCGACAGGTGTAGTCTGAAGTGCGAGATTTTTTTTCGTACACTATCACACTGGGCGCACGTTTAATAATTTCATAAAAAAACAAAAAAAAAACTGGATTTTAAACACACCGCAACGCAGTTCGAGGCACCGAGCAGGCGGGCCCCTTAAGAGCCCGTGTCACCTACCATATTGAACTACGTATTTATTTATTCCCGATTCAAATATAGGAGGATTAATTACCTTGCCTATAATTGCGGAGATAACGCATTAAGTAACAACACATTTATACTAAAACAACTAAATTAATAAAAAAAAATTTGATATGTGAATTAATTCTCACCTTTTCTAACGACAACCCACGGACGTCTGTTAACAATCTGGTACAATAATTTGCACATAACCATGAAATCTAATGCTTCTATAATGCAACATTTTCTCTTCCGTTTATGACACTTAAAACAAATAATTTCTGTATAAGGGGTGATACACAGCCTCTTAACAAAGAAATGGAGCGCCAAATCCCAACGCCGCAAGGAAGGCGAGAGAGAGAGAGAAGCCAATAAGAATAAAACGAATGAGAGGAGTGTAGAGTAGCGTGTCTGCCGTTCGCGGAGCTGGCCAAGGTCACCCTCGGCACTGACCACTCCCCAGGTTCACAGCCTCGTCCAGGCCACGGATCGCCCGAGGGACGCGACAGTCTGGCGGCGGCATGAACCCGTCTGGGGGGGGGGGGAGAGGCAGTTTCCGGTACCCTCGACTACTTCCACGGACTCCTTAGTTTAGCATCCTCCATACATCCAAGTCAATTTGGATTGGGATTTGTCAGATTAAATACATAATATTAATTGTATACATAGATATAATATATATGTGTGTGTGTGTGTGTGTTTTTTGTGTCCGTTTGTTTGGACGCGTATAACTCCCGAAAAAATCAACCAATTTTCATTCTGTTTTTTTATAAACCTTCCTTTCGTTCCCACGAGTGTTTGTACACCTTTCTTTTTTATCTGTATTACCTGCAAAGGTACTAAAATCTGCAAAAAGCTCATTTTTACCATGCTTTCGCGTTAGGAAGCGCCTTTGTTGATAGCTGTCTGGTTAAACATTTCAGTTTGTTGTTCTCAATGTTTTTTTTACATATATATATATATATATATACATACACATATACTTCTTACAATAAATTTCACAGAAATGAATAGAACCAAAAATTTTTCATACCACAGCTACGCGTGGCCGGGTAAGCTAGTACAAAATAATAAAATAAGCATTTAACCTAACTGAGAAAATATACATAATACACAGTTAATGGCACATAACTTGCATGGTAAATCATTACAAATTAATAGAAGGGAACGTATAAGCAATACAACAGTTTGTCATCCTTGTCTGCCTTCCGTTTCTCGCCGATTTCACTGGCCGGTACTTTCACTAGCGTCAGCTACGGTTCCCATAGAGTAGAGATGAGGTAGGCCGGTCTCTCTGGCTGCACTCAGCCAATCACCGTGTCCCAACATTGAACTGCTTATCTGCCAATACGACTAGAAAAAACGGCGTGGATTGAATTTGCTATTAGAATTATGTTTAGTAAACAAGTGCTTTGAAATGTTGTTATACTGTATCTAACCAATTTGTAGGGGCCGGAAAAATTCGCGAGTTCAATGACCTGTAGGGTATACGCCATAGTCTTGTATATCAAGACGCAGATAAAAAAAATCCTCTTTGGTTGCTTGCTTCCACAGCACAAGGCGATCGTTTGAGCAGCATTTTGTCGCATGTTTCTTATTGGTTCAGAGTTGTTCAGGTGGAGTTAAATAAAAGATGGACCAATTGCAACAGTAACCTGAACATATAAGAGGTTTTGAATTCTAGCTTGACCCAAAATGAATCCGCGAATTCCGCAGGTCTCTACCACTTTGTAATGCAGTTTGGTTAAATTCAAATCGGTGAAAGTATTTTATTAACATAACATTGCTTGTCATTAAAATTAAGATATAAACAAACACGTTCATCATTGTTGACCATGTGAGTGACAGTTGTGTTGCTTTGTGGGTAGGTTGATATTGGGTGCGTGAGTGAGTGAAGAGATTTGGACGGCTGACATCGTGGTCTTTATAGCCGATCACGAAAATCCGGAGTGACCCGGCCGGGATTGAACCAGGTTCGCCTTGGTGGGAGGCGAGTAGGCTAACCGCTCAGCCACCGCGGCCCCGTCAATGTTGGGTACGTGCGCAAAACACAAATAAGCGGTCTACCTCATCTTTAGATGACGATTCCGATACTTCTGACGAGTACTGAAGATCACTGGCAGTGGTTTTGGTGGGTAGCTGAAAACACTGGGGTTTGAGAGGATGTGTGTACTGTCAAGAGTGAAGTGAGTCATTGGCGGGCGATTCTAAATATTTGTTCGTTAAACATATACGTATACAAACGTTCAGGAAATTTTAGTATAGTATCAAAAATAGTTCTTACAGAAATTCTGGGAAATCACGATAAAAGAATAACTTTAAAATGAAATTAATGGTAATCCCTAATAAGAAATAGTTATTATGCGAAACATTATGTACTTAACCGAGCGCGCAAGAATGCGGTGCGTTGTCCCTCTGGTGTAATTTTCTAGACTTGGGAAAGCTTTGCTTGCATGAGGCGGAGGAATATCCTAGAAGTAGAACTGGCGCAGGGCTTCAGAAAAGTTGGAAGCAATCGTGAGTGGACCATAGCCATTGGTCCCCTTCCCCCAGCAGGCGCTATTTGAGCACGTGTTTTACCTTCTTCGACCCGCTCTGCATTTACACGGACCAAGTAAAGCAGTATGCATCGCGGGCTTTCGCGGCCGTTATTTACTGGGTTTGAACCCCCGTCCAGAATTCCTTCTCCAACTTTCCCGCGTTCGTTGCAGCTGCCGTCATCGATAAACTGATCATCAGCAAAGGAAATTATTGCGATATTCACTAATGTTTACCCAACACTTTTAAATTCAACCTCAAGACATGGAGCAGCTTTCCCTCCGTAGTTACCAACTTAAATCTGGGCGCAGTCCATTCAGTGTGCCCATTAAAATACATGCAAGTACGGGCAGTGAAATTTTTCAAAGGTTGAATTCGAAAGTGCTCAACTATCCATGAAGAGCATATAATTACAAACAAACCCATTTTATTTTTGTCCGCCTGGAAATAATACGCACCCTCTATTCCGCTCTTCAGGGAAAACATTTATTTTGCAAATTACAACAGAACATATTTTTTTTAAGAACAATTAATACATCACAAGTTCAAAGAAGTTCATTTCTGTGCAAATCATTCACAAATCATGCATGAAAATTTTATGCTGCGTACGTGACAAAGTAAAATCATTAGTGCCCAGTTTCTTGCATAAACGCTCAAAGTGCGTCAATTTTAATAGACACGCATGGTTCCAGTAAAACTGGCAGCAAGGTACGAGAAACAGACAGGAGGTATTTTCCACGTCCGAGTCCTAGAAACATGGAAGCCCCAAGGGTGGCCCAGACATGCGCATCACGCTTCATTGTAGCCTCTAGGCGCAAATCGCTGAACTGGCGCGCCGTCTTCGCGTCGACTTAGACATTTTCCTATGCGATTGTACCACAGCATTTTCTAACTGTATGTTGGAGACGGAGCAAGTTGCTCTGAGAATCAGGTACGGGGAAGGAATCGGCCATGGCATGTAGTAACGAGTGGAGTGGAGAGAAAGAGGGTAGTCTCCATTTCATCTTCAATTGTTTTTTCAAATCTTCGTAATGAAATGTTATGAGCACACACAAAAAAATCAAAGCTAAACATGAAATATATGAATGCTTAACAAATTTTTTGAAATTTATAAGGTTTAATTATACGTGTATTTTTTTTTTACGTAACACTGACATTATTAAATACACTATTTGTTAGCGAAAATTGCAGCACCCAGAAAAAATGGCCCGAATGAATGCAAACTCGAGTATGTGTAGTAGAACAGTGTACCAGTAATAAGTGAATACGACTGCAGATAGATGGCGTACACGTAGGCCCAGCAGGGCCATCTCTTGTGTGACAGGAAAGGTCCGTGTTACGCCAAGCCCAGTCACTGAAAAGACGTCAGACGAAGTGAAAGCAAGTGCCAGTATGCCTCGTCGACGTCCAAGGGCGCCAGATCAGCATGAGAATGAGTTCGAGCGGGGCAGAATGATCGGTCTCCAGGAAACGGGTTTGTCATACCGTGACATTTCGGCTCGTACAGAGCATGCTGCTATGACAGTGACGCATGTGTGGAACCAGTGGATAGAAGACGGTCGTACGCAGCGACGAGCGGGTACTGGACCACGCAATGTGACCACAGCACGGTATGGCCGCCATCTTGTCCGCATGGCCGTAATGGACCGTACAGCCTCGTCCAGAGTGTTATCTCGACATTGGAGCACTGCAACGGGTGTGAACCTGTCAGCGTCGACGGTTCGACGCCGTCTGCTGCAGACTTGACTGGTGGCACGCATGCCATTGCGTCGGCTTCCATTGTCCAGAAACCACAAACGCCTCAGACTGTTATGGTCACGTGAACGCCGTCGCTTGCGTGTTGAGTCACAAAATGTAGTGTTTTCGGACAAATCCCGCTTCAACCTGTCCTACAGAGATGGACGCATACGTGTGAGACGCTACAGTAGTGACCGCAATCTGTAAGCTTGCATTGTGGAGCGGCATAGCGGACAAACGCCAAGTGTGACGGTTTGGGGCGCCATTGGATACAACATGAGATCTCGACTCCTGCGTTTTGAGGGCAATCTGAATAGCAGCATCTACATCAGGGAGGTTTTAGAGCCCGAGGTACTGCCCCTTCCATCATTCAGGAGACTCCACATGAAATATTTCAGCAGGACAATGCCCGATCACATGTGGCGAGGAATGTGCAAGCCTTCTACAATGAACGACGGGTACAACTGCTTACGTGGCCTGCACATTCGCCTGACATGTCACCCATCGAACATGTCTGGGATATGGTTGGTCAGCGACTTGTTGTCACAGAACCCCAGCAACCACTGTTGATGCTTTGTGGACTCCCATACAAACCACGTGGAGGGATATTCCCCAGGAACATATCCCGGTCCTCTTTTCCATTCCACGGCGTTTAGGGGCTTTGATTGCAGCACATGGGGCCTTCACAGCTAACTTAATTCTCAAGGACAGAAATCATATACAGTTCTGTATTCCTAATCAATTTCGTATTGTCAAGTGCCTAATCTGTGGTATAATAATAATTTCAATCACATGTATCCTTCTTGGTGTTGCATTTCTCACATGCGTTAGTGTAATTAGGTAATATTTGTGGTTACAGATGTAAAACTAATAATGTAAAAAAAAATTTGTTGGATTTCGAAATAATTTTAAGATGTTCCCCGTGCATTGACTAGCTTGGTTTTTAAATATTGTCTCCGAAAATTAAGTTATGGAGGAAAATACGTAAATACAGGATGCCAAAGATACTTCCCCCTTAACATCGAGGTCTTGAGAGCCGTTGAGGGTGAAGCGAGGTGAGTATGGAGCAGAGCCGAAATGCAAGGGCAGGGTAAATGGGAGATCCCCGAGAAAACCCGCAAACCAGCCTGCATCGTCCAGGACGATGCACACGCGCTAAAAATTCCGGGAGCAACTCCGCTAGGAATCGAACCCGGTTCACAGCCGCAGCCCACCCTGTAGTAAGGAAACACCCCAGTATTCGCCTGGGGTCGTTTCGGAAAACCATGCAAAACAAATCACGGATGGCCGGACCGGCAATCGAACCCGGGTCCTCCCGAATGCGAGCACCGACTCGCTCGGTGGGTTGCGGAAGGAGTGAGCAGTTCTTTCACGGCCACCAACTACTTACGTGCTGACCCTGCTCCGTGAACGGTGAACATGAACTTAGATAACTACCGTGGACTTCGGACGGTGGGTAAGTAGTGCCAACGCCACTCAAGGTCGCTCTGCTCGAGGAACAATGCCTTGACTTGGTGCCTGCTGCTTGCGTTTACGAAATGTTTGTATGCCGTCCTCGCGTAACCACACACGCGGGTATCCTTGTACAAGAGGACGTATGTCGACAAATACGTTATGTAACGTGGAAATTACATCTGCCTTGATTACTGCTGACATTTCTGGAGTGGCCCACAACAATGTACGCGTATGCGATTCAAACTGTTTCCTGTTCACAAAAGGTAATCCCATGAACAGGTGATAAAATAAGTTAACTATAAATAAATTCAAGTTCACTATAAAGTGTCGACCGGAAAACTTTTTTTTTTACAGTTTATAATGCTATAATGAATAACTACCTAGAATTGAAAAAAATAATAATAATAAACATAAGTTACTACAAAAGCGAGTACAACCCAGCATTCAATTCTATCACGAGCATTACATGCATTACATTAAACACACGTATACGGCAGTTTCGTTTTGTTTTCCTTATTGGGAGATAACGTATGACTTGAAACGAGACCGCGTGTGTAATAACGGATTTCTGCAACCTAGAAAAAAAACATAGTTTCGGGACAACAGAAGATTGCACGTATGCCTATGCCCCCGCGAATGGTGCTTTACTAGACATGTGTGAGTGAACGTGCTCACGCCCATCTGCATCCAGAACTGTGAGAAATGGCAAAACAGTATTTTTGAAACACTGCAACAGCGAGATGGTCCAATAGTGTACAGCAATATATCGTAAATCACGATGTTTGCTTAAGCGATGCTGGCGATATTCGATATCAGTATGACCTATATTCACTGTCAATATAAGCGATGTTTGCGATATACAGCATGTTTCAGTAAAAGCGTGCAAAAATGAAAATGGGAACAGGGATTTTTGAGAGTGGGAACAGGAGATCCGCGAAGCCTGCGAAAGTAGATATGGGCGTAAACACGTCTAACACTAATACAGGTGTCTGGATTTGATACGTGTATTAATGGCATTGCGTGTGTGCACTACTGGTAAGTAGTATTATACAGGACCATTCCAATAAGTTGCCCCCAAGTGACAGCTGCCAACCTCAACGCAAGCATGACGGCAGCGTACGGGATACTGCCGCACCTGTTCAAATATCCCAAATGTGTTGCGTCTGTCGATACACGCACATATTGTGGCAATGTAGGGTCGACAGAGCCATCTTGTGAACGATAGGTGAACCACACCACACATCATGAGTCACCCACTAAGCAAACTTCTCCTTTGGATGGCAGCAAGGACCACACGTTCCTAATCTTAAGGCGCCCGTCTACCTGGAGCTTGAACTGCATTGCAGAGTGTTCGAAATACACGTTTTTTCAACTAAACTATTAAGCGTGTGTCCAACGTACTTATCTACGAAAAGAACACACACTTCAGACGAGAGCTGTTAAGTACTTTCAAAATATCACGTACGTTAGAAACATCAATTCAGAGTACTCCAAAACCGCTAAAAACGGCCTTTCCAAGGCGCTGTAGCTCAAAATGCACGCATCAGATACATACAAAACTACTATAGGCGCCTGCACTGAACCTTCCTAAAGACTTCCCACTAATAAAATTATATGGTCACCGCTGAAAGTCCCATAGGTACACGCAGCACGACGAGAACATTGCAGGCCAGTTCAGAGCCTTGCGCTTAGAGGCGATGGCGTACTTGATGCGCGTGGCAGTGTCGCCCTTATCGCTCCCGCNAAATCACGATGTTTGCTTAAGCGATGCTGGCGATATTCGATATCAGTATGACCTATATTCACTGTCAATATAAGCTATGTTTGCGATATACAGCATGTTCCAGTAAAAACGTGCAAAAATGAAGCTGGGAACAGGGGCCGCATCGTGGGACTTTTAGAGAGTGGGAACAGGAGATCCGCGAAGCCTGCGAAAGGAGATATGGGCGTAAACACGTCTAACACTAATACAGGTGTCTGGATTTGTTACGTGTATTAATGACATTGCGCATGTGCACTACTGGTAGGTAGTACTGTACAGGACCATTCCAATAAGTTGCCCCCAAGTGACAGCTGCCAACCTCAAAGCAAGCATGACGGCAGCATACGGGATACTGCCGCACCTGTTCAAATATCCCAAATGCGTTGAGTCTGTCGATACACGCACATATTGTGGCAATGTAGGGTCGTCAGAGCCATCTTGTGAACGATAGGTGAACCACACCACACATCATGAGTCACTCACTAAGCAAACTTCTCCTTTAGATGGCAGCAAGGACCACACGTTCCTAATCTTAAGGCGCCCGTCTACCTGGAGCTTGAACTGCGTTGCAGAGTGTTCGAAATACGCGTTTTTTCAACTAAACTATTAAGCGTGCGTCCAACGTGCTTATCTACGAAAAGAACACACACTTCAGACGAGAGCTGNACTATTAAGCGTGCGTCCAACGTGCTTATCTACGAAAAGAACACACACTTCAGACGAGAGCTGTTAAGTACTTTCACAATATCACGTACGTTAGAAACATAAATTCAGAGTACTCCAAAACCGCTAAAAACGGCCTTTCCAAGGCGCTGTAGCTCAAAATGCACGCATAAGATACATACAAAACTACTATAGGCGCCTGCACTGAACCTTCCTAAAGACTTCCCACTAATAAAATTATATGGTCACCGCTGAAAGTCCCATAGGTACACGCAGCACGACGAGAACATTGCACGCCAGTTCAGAGCCTTGCGCTTAGAGGCGATGGCGTACTTGATGCGCGTGGCAGTGTCGCCCTTATCGCTCCCGCGCTTCTCGGCCTAAACGTGGGAAAAAGTTCCAGGTAGACGGGCGCCTTAAAATGTACCGTGGTGTGGCCCCCATTACCAGTTTCGTTTTTCCTTTTAATGAAACATTCTGTATAGCTCTCGATTTCCAATACTATTTGGTAGCGGTACATCGCACCGATGCCGATGTGGTCGAAAAGGTTTCGAAACGATATTGAAAAGTGGACATCGCACCGTCCTGGTTGCATCCCCCCCCCTCCGCCCTTGACATACATTATCATATACGGTCCTGTCGAAAAATTTGGCGCGAGCGAGAACTCGCGCTTGGACTAGCTCCAGGTGTAGTGAATTCTTCCTCTCCGCGATTACAGTAACCACTTGTTCGGCCGTGTGTGCTGGTGATGTAACGTAGCGACTGCCAAAACTGCGTCCCAGCCATTCGGCCGCTTTCCCCGTGACCTTGGCCACCGCACCACAGCCAGCTGCGAAGACGCTCGCAGATAGTCTTGGGAGGTTGTGCAACCAAATTCATTCCTCTGTATTTCCAATTGGGGGCTCCAGTGTTTTTTTTTCCTTGCCCCGCCACGACCAAGTAGAACCCTACCAAACCCTCAAATTATATTAGACGATAAAATTTAAAAGAGCGTGTAACTAAGAAGGTACGCCAAATATTTCCATCAAATGACATTGGCCATACGCTCTCAAATGTGCCTGAAGACATAAATGTGTCCAAGAATCATAGACCAGTATTTCCATAGCTGGACAATGAATCGTCTATTGCGTTCATACGATAATTTAACCGTACATTTAGGTACAAAATACTGAACATATACTCCAAACGAAAATGTTGTGTGAACATGTAACCCAACATAGGACATGTTTTCGTTTGAAGTTCTATAGGAAATGTTGTGCCACTGGCGTCATTATATTGTGTTGTGTGCACTTCCAATAGCATAAACGTATGGGCAGCTTTTATGTAAATTATTTCCATATCNCGTCATTATATTGTGTTGTGTGCACTTCCAATAGCATAAACGTATGGGCAGCTTTTATGTAAATTATTTCCATATCTTTCTCTCTTTCAAGTCGTGTTGTTCGCCACTGTAAACTTTTGTGATGTCTTAAAAACAAAAGAAAAATTTTGGTGAACGATTCTGACTGACTGAACGAGTCAAAACACAAGGAAATATTAGAACTGGTCCTATATAGAAAACGTTTGATGGGAACATAAGGAATTAAACTTTCTCAAACAAACTTGACTACGCTGGTGATATTTCGGTGAAGTCGCAACCTTAAAATATTTTACGGAGACTACAAAGGTGCTAAAAATAATAATAGCCATAGAGTACTGTATTCGGTAAATGTACCAAACTAAAGCCTATGTCCCGTAGGCCCAAAGTACTTAAAGTCAGGTCAAGACAAAAAAAAACCATAAATCCAATGTGGCAGCAGTCGGTTTCCCTTTAGAGCATTTTAAAGGAAAATCCGACAGTGCGGCAGAGACTTAAATGATAGGATTCCTTCTTGAACTGAACTTGTTTGATCGAGTAGTATCATGACTACCTCTCCTTCGGAAGGTCGGGGTAACAATACCGACAGTATGCACTGCAGTTTGTATCTCACGCGTGGTTTCCCAAATCCTTTCCTGTAGAGTACTGATCGAGTAGAACCTTCCTAACGTTCTATCCATTAGATTTAANCGTCATTATATTGTGTTGTGTGCACTTCCAATAGCATAAACGTATGGGCAGCTTTTATGTAAATTATTTCCATATCGTTCTCTCTTTCAAGCCGTGCTGTTCGCCACTGTAAACTTTTGTGATGTCTTAAAAACAAAAGAAAAATTTTGGTGAACGATTTTTACTGACTGAACAAGTCAAAACACGAGGAAATATTAGAACTGGTCCTATATAGAAAACATTTGATGGGAACATAAGGAATTAAACTTTCTCAAACAAACTTGACTACGCTGGTGATATTTCGGTGAAGTCGCAACCTTTAAATCTTTTACGGCGACTACAAAGGTGCTGGAAANTTAAATCTTTTACGGCGACTACAAAGGTGCTGGAAATAATAATAGCCATAGAGTACTGTATTCGGTAAATGTGCCAAACTAAAACCTATGTCCTGTAGGCCCAAAGTACTTAAGAGTCAGGTCAAGCCAAAAAAAGTCCATAAATCCAAGGTGGCAGCAGTCGGTTTCCCTTTAGAGCATTTTAAAGGAAAATCCGACAGTGCGGCAGAGACTTAAGTGATAGGATTCCTTTTTGAAGTGAACTTGTTTGATCGAGTGATAACATGACTACCTCTCCTTCGGAAGGTCGGGGTAACAATACCGACAGTATGCACTGCAGTTTGTATCTCACACGTGGTTTCCCAAATCCTTTCCTGTAGAGTACTGATCGAGTAGAACCTTCCTAACGTTCTATCCATTAGATTTAANACGTGGTTTCCCAAATCCTTTCCTGTAGAGTACTGATCGAGTAGAACCTTCCTAACGTTCTATCCATTAGATTTAAATCCTGATTAGCCACTTTTGCTAAAGGAAATTGGAGCCGTTATTCCTGCTTGCCAGCAGAGTGCCTGTGTAAATATAAAAGGGGCACATCATCTTGGTAGCCTGCAGATTTGTCAGGGAGGGGTCATGGGAACAATACTCTTATCACCCAATAATCACATTACCCATCACTCAACAGGAAGCATTCCTGACAAGAGTTAACAAAAGAATCGTCCGTACCAAAACAATACGTGTTCCACTGCTCGCATTACACATCACTCAACCTGGAATGCTCCGCTCCTGCTATGGAACATCGGTGCGAACTGTTCCAGAACCGCCCACACCTCACTACTCACATCGCCCGTCGCTCGAAAGAGACGGGCGTTCCCGCAACGATGCAGTCCTAGCGACGGCGCGATGCACAGCTGCGATTTATCACCACAAGATGCGCATGCGCCGACTTGGATCAGCGGGCTTGTGGCCGCACTCCAACCAACCAGAATAAACAGTCATTTATAAATTGTGCAACGTCTCAGATTTGACGGTGTTGGAACACCGTACATCCAGCATCAATATCAGCACAGAAGATTGTACGTCCTAACACGGGGGATAGATTGACGAGGGAACTGAGGCTTACCTTGTTGGTGACCCGTTCGAAGTAAGTCGTCGTGGACGTTGGTACCGACGCGGCTGCGTAGCTCGGCAGGCGAGCGCAGACTGTCGGCGTACAACAGAGTTGCCAACATGGAAAGAGGCGATTTCGCTACAGCTCTAGTAAAATTCCGCTACACAACTATTTTTTTTTTTTTCACTTTGCTCTAATTCGGAGCAAAATGCGCCTGGTCTAAGGAACAGGCTTAGGCCTGTACAGCCAGAAATACAATAAATCTCGAAAAACAACGAAAAGTGNATGCGCCTGGTCTAAGGAACAGGCTTAGGCCTGTACAGCCAGAAATACAATAAATCTCGAAAAACAACGAAAAGTGTGAACAAACATTGACTACAAAATCTCTAAAATACGAAGTATCCTAAAATCGTAAGTCCAGTAAACTCGTCAAACGGTACACACAAAATGACGACACCGAGGTCCAAAAATCCGAACCGTCATCGACGGCCGGCTACAGAACTACTACACAACTATTAATGGGAGAAAAAACTTTCCTTTATGGCAACAGGTGATAAAATCAGAAGAGTGCAGATATCAGACATGCATTGCATACTAAAGATGAATTCTGGACATTCCACTGTCTTCAGCGAAGTGTTGGTGGTGGTAGCAATAAGCCAGTAGTTAGTGGCAGGCGTTGAATGACGNATGCGCCTGGTCTAAGGAACAGGCTTAGGCCTGTACAGCCAGAAATACAATAAATCTCGAAAAACAACGAAAAGTGCGAACAAACATTGACTACAAAATCTCTCAAATACGAAGTATCCTAAAATCGTAAGTCCAGTAAACTCGTCAAACGGTACACACAAAATGACGACACCGAGGTCCAAAAATCCGAACCGTCATCGACGGCCGGCTACAGAACTACTACACAACTATTAATGGGAGAAAAAACTTACCTTTATGGCAACAGGTGATAAAATCAGAAGAGTGAAGATATCAGACATGCATTGCATACTAAAGATGAATTCTGAACATTCCACTGTCTTCAGCGAAGTGTTGGTGGTGGTAGCAATAAGCCAGTAGTTAGTGGCAGGCGTTGAATGACGTGGTAGTCGCACAAAAATATAGGGGCCTATATGTTTACAAAATTAGAAAAATATTAAAACACAGCTAACTAAAAATTATGTTTAAGCTTGAAAAAGAAAACCTCCCTCGGATCCGATTAGTTTTAAACCAATAGCATTTTTATTTTTTTATGCCAGCTTTGTCTCCCCAAGGTTTAAATTTCGATATGCGTAGCGGAATTCCGCTAGGGTTGGCAACACTGTAGGTGTGGAGGCTTTAAACTGCCCCAACCCCTCACCCCGCCGATGCCACACTTCCTTACAACGTGTGTGGATGGCGTCTAGCAAACGTCAGACGCTATCTTCGACGTCATCGAGATTTCTATGTTACGGGACTCGAGCCAACGAAACTTTCTGGGATGTTCCTCAATACCCTGGTCAATTTGTCTCCCGACTATAAAAGGAGTTTCCTTTCATCTTGGGAGAGAGAATGGATAGGGACATCACGATGAGAACATTATAACTTGGCAGTAGGCATATCCTGCCATGTTTGATGAGAGTATTTTATAGGGAATGTATAGGGAAAAATTAAGATAAGTTATTTTTATATTCTGTAATTTTGCAATGTTACAATATTTGGACTAAGTATGCATTGCTATGGGAGCCCATTATTAAATGCAACTTCATGTAATTTTCATAACAAACTTAATTGTAACGTATTTTTAAAGCCAGTTTGGCTATTTGTATTTTATAATGCTTGTATTTTTGATATGGGAAGTTTATGAGAAAAAAAGAAAAAACAAAATAAGCCCGGAGATAAAGGAAAAGAAAACTAACTGTTTGTTGAATCATTTCTCACAATTTTGGGGGTAGATTATCTTGTATTCCAATTAATATCAGGAGATGGTCGAATTGTCGCAATTTATTGCGACTGTGTTATTTATTTGTACTCTGCTATTTAAACTCTGCTGCTTGAAGGTTTTTGGTATGACTCAGTTTGCTTAAATGAGTGGAATGGAAGGAAGGGGAGTTGAAGGTCACTGCCATGGAGTGGTGTAGTTTCCTCCGGGTGCTCCCGCTGTGACAGGTGAATCCTGCNTCCGGGTGCTCCCGCTGTGACAGGTGAATCCTGCGCGACTCTGCTTCCATCCATCTCAGTACGTTTTGGAATAATTTCTTTTCAAGTTTTTTTCATGAAAATCAAAATTGTGAGAAGTGACAATGTGTTGGGGATTTTTGTGATTTTGTGTATTTGTTTGCTAACCAAAATTACTTCTGCAGGTGGAGCGAGAACGAGTTGGCTTCACCATCTTACCAAGGAAACACTGCAGGGCACTTTTAAAGAAGCGAAAGTCGAGTTTTCCGAGGCGGATAACCGATACGCTGTCCCTTTTGTGTCAATTTCTAGACTCGGTTAAGCTTTGTCTGCGTGAGGCGGAGGAATATCCTGGAAGTAGAACTTTAGCATGGTTTCATAAAAGTGTGGAGTAACCGTGAACGGCCTATGCATCGAGGGCGCCACGACGCAACACTGGAAACCTCCNGACTCAGTTTGCTTAAATGAGTGGAATGGAAGGAAGGGGAGTTGAAGGTCACTGCCATGGAGTGGTGTAGTTTCCTGCGGGTGCTCCCGCTGTGACAGGTGAATCCTGCGCGACTCTGCTTCCATCCATCTCAGTACGTTTTGGAATAAATTCTTTTCAAGTTTTTTTCATGAAAATCAAAATTGTGAGAAGTGACAATGTGTTGGGGATTTTTGTGATTTTGTGTATTTGTTTGCTAACCAAAATTACTTCTGCAGGTGGAGCGAGAAGCAGTTGGCTTCACCATCTTACCAAGGAAACACTGCAGGGCCACTTTTAAAAAAGCGAAAGTCGAGTTTTCCGAGGCGGATAACCAATACGCTGTCCCCAATTTCTAGACTCGGTTAAACTTTGTCTGCGTGAGGCGGAGGAATATCCTGGAAGTAGAACTTTAGCAGGGTTTCATAAAAGTGTGGAGTAACCGTGAACGGCCTATGCATCGAGGGCGCCACGACGCAACACTGGAAACCTCCNCCGATACGCTGTCCCTTTTGTGTCAATTTCTAGACTCGGTTAAGCTTTGTCTGCGTGAGGCGGAGGAATATCCTGGAAGTAGAACTTTAGCATGGTTTCATAAAAGTGTGGAGTAACCGTGAACGGCCTATGCATCGAGGGCGCCACGACGCAACACTGGAAACCTCCCCCTCGAGCGTAACCATGACGACAGACCTGTCGCCGGCGAAAGGGGGGCGACAGTCGACTGCGCGAGTGGTGTTGTTGAAACGATTAGCGGGAAGAGAACTCGCCCAGGAGACGCTGGTTCCGCTGAACGAGTGTTCATCGCAGTGTGGTGATGTAAGTAGCCGCCAACGCTTGAAACCAACGCTCCGTGAATCCAGTAGTACAGACGTGGTGTAGCACGGACCATTTCACATATAACTAAAACCTCAAATTAACATATTAACTAAATTATTTCAATTAATTTATTTAAAGAGAAAATATATATTATTTTTAAAAATTCAGCAGTGCAGGAATGAAAGCGCAGGGGGAACGGGATATCCCGAGGAACCCCCNCACGAGTGCATTTCGCGAGAAGATTGGCTTTTTGCAAAGCCTGATGCAGACGGACATATTTTGTGAACAAGAAGGTGATCGCCAAAAGGTGAACAAGAAGGTGATCACCCTCTTGAATGTTGCAGCATGCCAGTCACTCATATCCACCACAACACACCACAAAGATTTTACAAACCTCACAAATCACTAACACAGAATGAAAATCTGTTTTCTACTCTCAAATTAACAATATCAGCATCAATAAATGTACGGGAAACTACATAAACCAATAAAACCCAAATGTAAACAAAATACTTTTACAAGAAGGTGAACGAAAAAAACCAACAATATCAAAATGATTCTAGCTAGCACGTAAGCCTTTGCATGAAAGCCACTTGCAAACAAGGCAGCCAGTCCACACGATGCAAGTTGACTTGAACAAGAANAACGTAAGCCTTTGCATGAAAGCCACTTGCAAACAAGGCAGCCAGTCCACACGATGCAAGTTGACTTGAACAAGAAAGGTGTACACCTTGTGCAAGAAAGTGAAACGTGTGTAACAGGCTTAAGATTTCAGTCGGAGGTGGACACTCCACACAATCTCCAGAGCCATTCATTCCACAGAAAAAATCTACACAGCAACAGGAACCCCACACATTTTGTGGAATTCCACACAGTTTGGCAAGACTGCAAGTCTTGCTCGGTGTCAGAACTGAAGCAGTAGGTCAGTGTGCAATGGTCATCGGCGATAATTAAAGAAATAGTATGTAACGGATAGAGGGAGACGTGCAGTCCCGTCCCCACGCTCTGGTCGGACGGGTCTCGGTTCGACGCTAGGTCGGGTTCGACGACCGGCCACGGGATCTAGCAAGCACGATCCTGGGACACGAAGGCCATTCGCGCACGGCGATTTCAAGCCCGCTCCCCCGACAGCATCCGCTTCCATTCACCGGCCACTTCTTAGGGCTACAGGGGTCGCGGTGGCTGAGCGGTTAGACTGATCGCCTCCCACCGAGCAGGTTCAATCCCCGGACGGGTCACTTCCGGATTTTCGCAAGTGGTAATCGTGCCGGACGATGATGCTGGTCGGAGGGTTTTCTCGGGGATCTACCTTTTCCCCCACATTTGCATTCCGGCGCTGCTCCATTCTCACCTCATTTCACACTCANGGTTTTCTCGGGGATCTACCTTTTCCCCCACATTTGCATTCCGGCGCTGCTCCATTCTCACCTCATTTCACACTCATCGGCTCTCAGAACTCAAAATCTCTCAACTCAACTCTTAGGGCGACACTGAGAGAAAGGTTTGTTCCAGCCAACCAAAAATATTTGTTTGTAGAAGGCCAACAATTTATTTTGTTGAGTAAATCAAACTTAAAAAGCAACAAAATTAATTTNGGTTTTCTCGGGGATCTACCTTTTCCCCCACATTTGCATTCCGGCGCTGCTCCATTCTCACCTCATTTCACACTCACCGGCTCTCAGAACTCAAAATCTCTCAACTCAACTCTTAGGGCGACACTGAGAGAAAGGTTTGTTCCAACCAACAAAATATTTGTTTGTAGAAGGCCAACAATTTATTTTGTTGAGTAAATCAAACTTAAAAAGCAACAAAATTAATTTNCAAAATATTTGTTTGTAGAAGGCCAACAATTTATTTTGTTGAGTAAATCAAACTTAAAAAGCAACAAAATTAATTTTGTCCATATAACAAAATACACTTTTGAATTAACCAAACCTCTGTATTGAGTCAACGGAAATTAAGACTGTCAACAAAATATTTAGTTGAATCAAGTGTATATATTTGTTTGGCCACCCATTTGACTGCCCTCGTTCCAAAATACAGCTCAAGAGTTTTTTTTTTGTTACGATGAGGATACTAACAGCGTTTCTTAGTACTACATTTATTGACACTCAATAACGGTATGAAGTATCTAATTAAACAACTTCGACGGGAAACTAAACAGTAAAGCTGTAAAACTTGAAATATTAATTTGCGAACGTTTCTAAGTATTTAACGAGTATGTATTCAAAATCATTTCAAGTTCCCCACTAGACGCTTTCNTTCAAAATCATTTCAAGTTCCCCACTAGACGCTTTCGCTGAGGTTGCTACGGCGTAGCGTTGAGGTGGAAACTATCTAGATTCAAATCTCGGTCAGGTCTCCATTATTATTATTATTTTTTTTTTTTACATTAGCCGAAACTGGTTAATGTCGTAGAGCAAAACAATCTTTAGGTGCACCAACCAAACCTTTGTTTCGGGCAACCAAATAAGAACACGATAATTTGGTGTCCGCAACAAAATATTTCACTGCCCCTATACAAACAATTTGGTTGCGCCAAACAAATTTTGTTTGATTCAACAAAACATTTCTCCCAGTGGTGGGCCACTGCAGACCCTGTCAACTCGAACAGGGAGAACGAGANTTGTTTGATTCAACAAAACATTTCTCCCAGTGGTGGGCCACTGCAGACCCTGTCAACTCGAACAGGGAGAACGAGAGAACGAGACCTCACCGAAGATAACCCAAGTCCGAATTCTACGGTCTTACAGCTCCGCCATAAAAAAAAAAATTTACTACCTACGCATTGCGTGAATGTACAATAAACGATTATGTAGTTTTCTCTTTATATATTGTAAAAACATAAGCTTGGTTACATATTTTAACTTTGATGATGGCAGTAAAGCNTTGTTTGATTCAACAAAACATTTCTCCCAGTGGTGGGCCACTGCAGACCCTGTCAACTCGAACAGGGAGAACGAGACCTCACCGAAGATAACCCAAGTCCGAATTCTAAGGTCTTACAGCTCCGCCATAAAAAAAAAAAATTTACTACCTACGCATCGCGTGAATGTACAATAAACGATCATGTAGTTTTCTCTTTATATATTGTAAAAACATAAGCTTGGTTACATATTTTAACTTTGATGATGGCAGTAAAGCAATCTTCATCTACGTTCCTCTCGCATCCAGTAGTTTCGTGCCACGTGCATTTTCGTAAATATGATTATTGATTCTTACTATCACAGATGAATTCGTGGTATGAAATAACTTCGGGTAAATTACGCGATCAATAATTTTGCCCAGAAAAGGTACGGCAGCATTAAAATAAAATAGAAAAACTAAATTCAGGCTGGCAACGTTATGCGCTGTCAACATAAAGTCGAATTTGTTGTTTATTGTGTATTCTAACGTTGGCAGTGCCGTAGAACCTCCTTCGAGAAACAAATGACTAAGATAAGGTTCTCTTGTTGTACCGCTGATTTGCGATTTTGTTCTAGTCTTCTCATCGGGGCTGATCTATATTTAAACACATTCACGATACGGTATTTTATGAACTATCACACATGTAAACAATACAAAGAATTCTTCTGTCAATACGTCCTGTATCGTAAAACATTTAATATGGCAATATTGACAAATAATTGCTACTGGCGATTTCATCGCACCACGGCGAACCAGGTTCAATCACCGGCGGGTCAAGGGGCCGCGGTGGTGTAGTNGGCTACTGGCGATTTCATCGCACCACGGCGAACCAGGTTCAATCACCGGCGGGTCAAGGGGCCGCGGTGGTGTAGTGGTTAGACTACTCGTCTCCCACCTAGGCGCACAGGGTTCTATTCCCGGCAGGGTCACTCCCGGATTTTCGTGCGAATCGTGCGGGACGATGCCGCTGGTCAATGGGTTTTCTCGGGGATCTCCCGTTTCCCCCACCCTGTCATTCCGTCGCTGCTCCTTACCTCGCTTCATCTTCATCGGCTCTCAAGACCTCGATGTTAAGAGCCGCCCAAATCTCTTCACTCGCGCTTCGCCGGCGGATCCACGCCCGGATCTCCACATGNGGTCACTCCCGGATTTTCGTGCGAATCGTGCGGGACGATGCCGCTGGTCAATGGGTTTTCTCGGGGATCTCCCGTTTCCCCCACCCTGTCATTCCGTCGCTGCTCCTTACCTCGCTTCATCTTCATCGGCTCTCAAGACCTCGATGTTAAGAGCCGCCCAAATCTCTTCACTCGCGCTTCGCCGGCGGATCCACGCCCGGATCTCCACATGTGTGGAAACGAGGCGCAATTTACAGCTAGGTTTACTCTGGGCGCTCCCGTATTTAAGGCAGTGTAAAAGAAACATCTAAATAGATACTGCCGTTTTGAATTTTCTTATAATGTGTAGTAAAACTAAGACTGTGTTAGATGCAATTTTGTGTCTTTGCTCAATTGCAGTGCATCATAAGATAGGGGCGTAGGTCGAACTAAGACTGTAGTCAGATTCAATCGTTAGAAAACTAGTAGGACTATACGTTTCTGAAACCTTGCCAAAACTAGCCTAACATATATTTATTCTCTGTCACACAACTCCCCAGTCCCCACGGATGGCAAACCGCATGCCAGCGGTATTGTTTCCTGAGAGTACGGAATTTTACGAGTGGCAACATCTGCTGTATCGCTAACGGTTTAAACTTTTTTCCTGCCCCTTTCTTTTTTCGGTATTATTTTCATTGATATTATTGGCGTCGTATTAGTGACGCCAGAAACCTTGGAGACTGTCAACTTTTGGGTTTTTATCTCAAGTTTATAACATACGGGAAGGTAAAGAGACTTTCCGAATAAAGTGAGCTGCAAACTACGCGACAACTGCTACTCTGTGCTTAAAAGCATGTGAGTCATGTCGGGATTCAAATCATCGCTGATCTAACCACCTCGCATATGAGCAGTGACGTTTCCGCAAGTACGGTCGTCGAGGGGAGGGGGGAGAGAGACAGAGAGAGAAAGAGAAAGAAACACAGAGAGAAAAAAAAAGAGAAATACAAGAGAGAGAGAAGAGACACACAGACAGAGAGAGACAGACAGAAAGAGACAGAGAGAGAGAAAGACAGACAGAGAGAGACAGACAGACAGAGAGAGACAGACAGAGAGAGACAGACAGACCTACCGACGACAGAGACTGACTGTCTGTCTCTGTCTGGCTATATCTTTCATAGAGACTGACAGACCAACAGACAGAGAGAGAGATAAGCGACTATGGAAACGAACACGGTAAAAGCCTCTGTGTAGAAAGTAGGTCCGTCTTTTTTTTTTACGTTTTCCTGCCACTGCCGTCGCCGAACCTCGCGCCACTAATTTCCTTGTTGAAGAAACGCGTGGCCACTNCAAATCATCGCTGATCTAACCACCTCGCATATGAGCAGTGACGTTTCCGCAAGTACGGTCGTCGAGGGGAGGGGGGGAGAGAGACAGAGAGAGAAAGAGAAAGAAACACAGAGAGAAAAAAAAAGAGAAATACAAGAGAGAGAAGAGACACACAGACAGAGAGAGACAGACAGAAAGAGACAGAGAGAGAGAGAAAGACAGAGAGAGAGAGAGAAAGACAGGGAGAGAGAGAAAGACAGACAGAGAGAGACAGACAGACAGAGAGAGACAGACAGACCTACCGACGACAGAGACACTGACAGACAGAGACAGACCGATATAGAAAGATAGAGACTGACAGACCAACAGACAGAGAGAGACAGACAGAGAGAGAGAGAGAAAGACAGAGAGAGAGAGAAAGACAGACAGAGAGAGACAGACAGACAGAGAGAGACAGACAGACCTACCGACGACAGAGACACTGACAGACAGAGACAGACCGATATAGAAAGATAGAGACTGACAGACCAACAGACAGAGAGAGAGATAAGCGACGATGACTCCGAGCGAAAAACGACTATGGAAACGAACACGGTAAAAGCCTCTGTGTGGAAAGCAGGTCCGTTTTTTATTTTACGTTTTCCTGCCACTGCCGTCGCCGAACCTCGCGCCACTAATTTCCTTGTTGAAGAAACGCGTGGCCACTTGCGTCACTGGCCCGATTTGGGAAGCCACCGCCGTGCTGAAGCAAGTTCAAGGAGGCAAGTTTCACTGCCATCGTGTGACCACCTGCAAGAGTCTTCGAGGAAACTTTTCTGACCGGATACCGTTGCGCTTACTATAAACATGGAAAACAACCAGAAGTTTGTTACAACCGAAATCTACCGCCTTATGAATGGTAGTGACATTATTTTTATAACACTGCTAAGTTAATGGAGCTCTTGGATACGGCCAGTTACAAAAGAATATTTTACAATAAAAAATATGTATACGACGGGAAATCAATAATTAACATTCCCAGTTGCACTGTGGATGGCTAATTTAAAAAAATCGACGGTGGCAGATGCAATAACACGTACCTTTAAATCGCAGAGTTATCAAAATCAGCAAAATACTGTGACATTAAATAATTTTTGCAATGTAGCCATTTCACAGTTTGACAAATTCTCAAAACTGCGGAATGGCTAACGCGAAAAATCAATTTTTTTGTGCAGTATTTTGATGATTCCGATAAATCTGTGCTCAGGAGTGGAGAGTAGAGAATTCTTCAGAGCCGATGATGAAGCGATGCGAGTATGGAGCAGCGGCGGAATGTATGGGCGGGGGAAACGAGAGATCCCCGAGAAAACCATCTGACAAGCTGTATCGTCCGGCACGATTCCCACATGCGAGAACTGGGAATGAGCCTCCCCTAGGGATCGAACCCCGGTTCGCCTTGATAGAGGCGCGTGCTCTAGCCGCCGCGTTACCGCGACTCCTCGGTGTACTCATCTTGCTGACCCTACCCATGGGATTAAGTAGTGACTATCATTTTATTGCTGGATAATCTGCAGCAAGGTTCAGTGCAGCCCCCCTCCGCCACAGTACTTCTGTACGAACCATACACGAAAATTCTGAGACAACTCTTTGAAAACGACTTTTTTAAAGTTATGTTTTGAGTGCTCCGAGATTGTGATCTAGTGTGCATAATGTCTTGGATGTAATCGACAGGCACAGGCATAGTCTACTTTCGTAGATTAGCAAGTGTAATAGATTCGTAAACAAACTTGATATCAAAGACTGTGTGGCGTACGTAGCTCAAGCATCAAGTAGGCGGACCCCTTAAATGCAGTTCGTATTAAAGTAGATACGAACTCTCTTCACACAGAAATGCAACTAGAAAGCTGATCCCGTTACACAGCTGGAGCCTGAATGGGTGGATGGAAGACGGTGACTTTCACAACGGCGATCAGGGCTCGAGCCCCTGAATGGACAATCCGTCCGGCACTGCGGCTTATTTGTACCTGTAGGCTGTCCATGGAAATACGAGCAGTTTTGAAAGCCCTGATTAAGATCTACTAGTATGCACATTGCGTATTCTTTCGCCATATTTGAAAATAGCATTTCTGTGGGCCTGGTCACTTCATCCATGCGCGTCGGTCAAGTGGAACTGTGAAACTATTACAGAAGTAAATATTTCACGAATTTCCTTATGTGCATTAAGAAAGCAGGAAGCAAAATAATTATTTCAATATTGAAGAAACGTATACCTAACACTTAATTAAACGTTAAGGCATGGAACTACTTTCCCTCCATCGCATCGTTACCAACTTTACAGGGTGCATGCCAGTCAGTGTGCCCGTTGAAACACACGCAGGTAGGGGCAGTGGCAATTTTCAACGGTTGATTTCAAAAGTGCTCGATTAACCGCGAACAGCCTCTATCCTGTTGCAATCATGACAACCAACTCAGCGAAATGTTTCATTTGCAGTATACTTGTGAACAGGAGGAGGTGCGGTGGATGACCAATTCGCCACATAACATGGGCACAACAAGTCGAAGATTCACATCTTGCCTTTCACGCGCCTAACTCCTGTCAAACATCCTGAAATAATTTTCGGTTTTGCCGTGTCGCGATTCACCCAAATTCCCGCGCTAGTTCCTGGTCTGGTCAGCGTGAGTTAGTTACCACGCTGAATACAAAGGGTACTTACAGAAGAGGCGAGGGTCACCGCTAAAAACTGACCGCATTTATGATGCTAGTTTTCCGAACTCAACACCGAGGTAACTCTGTAATCGTATTATGCTCGNTTAAGTAAACTATCCTGGCCAATCAAAAATTGTGACGCACGAAGGGGGGAGGGGAAAGCAAGGAGGGATAACGGGCAGGAAAAAAAGGGGGGGGGGATCCGAGCCGAGCAAAGAGTACACCACCGCACAGAAGTAGATGGCGCTGATAAATTTAACGCGACGGCGCTAACGTCGCGCCTCTTTCCGGGAAACTCTGTTAATGGAGTACAAGATCACCCTGACGGCTGTATTAAAATAAGACGTGAATGCTACACATCCCAAGATTCTGTATAATGCGTCGAAACTTCAGCGGGATTTCAGACTAGTGATTTTTATTTACATGTCCATCCTTAACTAGCCGTCGAAAGGGAAAATACAAGGGGGGAAGGGGGGAAACGAAAGCATTTATTAAAAGAAAAAATTGTACCTCTGTTGAATTCTGATAGAGGTGAATGTACGCTAAATTGTTAGCTTCAATGAGGGTAGTCAGGACAAGACTGTATTACAAACCAGTTTTAAAATTAACCTGCGGCCAATCGTCTCGATGCTTATTATGTATCATGAAACAGCTGAGTAAGCGGGTCAATTCAAGATTCCAGTAACCCAGAACTTCTTACCTCCCAGAAGAAAAGTATCACTCGGTATCAAAAAAAAAAAAAACATAAGAAAACCAGACACTAATAAGCAGGTTTAGGTTTTATTCTCGTTAGCGAGAGGATTCAGGTAATTTACCCCATGGCTGATTACGGAAACAGGCCGTGCAAATTACATTAATCGAAACTAACTTTCAGTTTAAAACTAAAAGCTATGTTTTACATCCAGCTCGGCGAATATAAAAATTCCTGTAAAGACACGTCTTGAATATAAATAAAAAACCTATGAATTCAATGCGGAAAGGAAAAAAAACTATCTTGCCCGTAAAATTGTTGTATTTTTAGCTTACGGAACAAATTTCCTTTGTCGTGTGTATAAAATTTAAACGAGTATACGGTACAATGCTAGGCACGTAGGCCATTAAAAAAAAATCAACTTCAGGAGTAAAATCCAACATTACAGAAACCAGGATACCACTTTCCATACTAGCTGGACATCGTTAAACATAGAACACTAAAATGTGTCTACGGTGAGCATCTCAACACTTGTTCTGCTGATCGACGAACCGAGCCTACTGTGCATGTGAACGAGAACTATGGCAGGTGAAGTTTCTATCCCCACTTCCCTAAACTGCAGTTACACCGGACCGATCATAAGAACTCGCGATGAAATTGCAACAGATTTACAGTTTCCGAAACAGTTTCTGTTTCTTGCCAACTGTGCCGCATAAAAATACTTCCGCGTTCTTTCGCCGTCAAAAAAGACTCTATGGTTGGCCGAGAAAACCGCTTAGCTTTTTTTGCTGCGACGAAGTAAAGCACAATAGACGTCAACAGCAAAGTACAAATGTGCATTCACACCGGTTGCTTTCAGAGTCAATCCACCACAAAGGAAAATATTTTCCTCATTTTCCCGTACGACAAAATATGTGCGCACAAAAACATGACCAAAACCACGCCAAAATTTTCTAAAATAAAACTGCAAAGTATTTTTATGCAACCGTGTAATTCATTTGAATGACTTATTCATTGTATGTATTTGTTTTGTACTGGTTACGGATACAAAGTTAAGGGAGGAAGAAATTTTTCACAGCAGTACAAATTCAGTTGTATTCGGAAAAACTAAACAAAATCTTCAGGCTAAACAACGATGCCATTTTCACTCCTGCCTTCTTCTGGGGAAAAAAATTATCGATAACTTTGTAGTTTTGGATCACCACCACAACAACGCCCAATATGCTGATGTACGAAAGGCACACACACTTCAGAGGAGGGCTGTCGACTACTTTCAATAAGACACGTAAATTAGAAAAACCATTTCAGAATACTCCAAAACGGCTAAAAAAAAAACACTTTTTTCAAAGTGCTGCATCTCAAAATATACGCATCAGATACATACAAAACTACTCAAGGGCCCTGCACTGAACCTTCCTGCAGAATTTTCACCAATAAAATAATAAGGTTACAGATGAAAGTCCCATAGGTGCATGCAATTGGACTAGAATACTGCACGCCAGTTCAGAGCCTTGTGCTTAGGGGCGATGGCGCACTTGGTGCGCGTGGCAGTGTCGCCCTTATCGCTCCCGCGCTTCTCGACCTCAAACGCGGAAGAAAAAAAACTTCAGGTAGGCGGGAGCCTTAAGGCTGGAAATACACGCCTATTTGAAAAAACTGGGTATTACAAGTATGTAGTTATTTGCAAAAATTTCACAAACTACGTGATATGAAATATCAAATCCGTGAATAGTGTAAGCCTGGTTTGATACCTTCCATCTGTGAACATTTTTTTGCGGTGATACATATCGACAAACTCCCACGAACATAGCGTTAAGCGTCACTGCTCTTCATCGCGAAGGAGTGTGTGAGGATCAGGCGAGCAGTAATCCAAGAAGCGGTCGGCGATTCACAAAGACAAGCCGCCGCGATAAGCCCATCGCGACTCGCGGGCTCCTAACCTTCAGCGGATTGAATTTCTGCTGTTATCTGTGAGATATTGTTCTGGTTCATTGCCCTTGCCCCTCTCAGCTAAAAAACGGGGCGCGCGGAACCTTCCAGATTGGGCCACCGAGACTATTTAGGGCACGACGGGCCTCCGAACCGACAGTTCGAGAGTTTGGAGGATTGCGCGAACTTGAGCGCGAGGTGTGCGAAGACAGCGAAGCGACGAGCCAGCAGAGCGACGAGCGGCGGCGAGAGCGACCAACGGGAGTGAAGTCTGCGGACTGCGAGCATCGGCACAGTGAAGAGTGAGACTGGCGGGCGAGACTACTGAACTGGATGCATGAGTGACAAGACATTTGGAATGATGGTAATAGACGGATTTATTATATGTAAATAGCGAGTGTCAAATAAGTGACTGTAACCAATATAGACAATGATACGGATTTTAATTAGAGTGGAGATAGACAATAAATTGTGCTCTCACTGAGAATAACAAAAGTAATAGTGGAGATAGACAGTTTAATTTTGTAAATAATAGCTGCATAAATAAATATCAATTTTTTTTTTTTTTATCAGATCTTTATTCCCCACGAACTCTGATACGCACTTCTTGCGTCTTGTAACAATACTAAAGCTGATTAATAACATGGCATCCCCTAATTTCCTAACGACGGACGATGTTATCACTCGCTAAACGTTCACAGAATGCAGATAAACACGGATACTATTCACGAGTTGGTTGTTACACTTCACGTAGTTACTAGCATGTTGGAAATGTAACTAATTTTGACCCAGTTTTTAAGGGCGTGCCTTTCCCTTGCTAATCACGATAAGTCATGCGTTGTAAGGCGTTTCCTATCCCATTTTCCAAAACTAATTATCTCGAAAGATTGTTTGAACAATTATAGGCCTACGCCATTACAAACACTTCGTTGTAGTCTCAGAAAACCTACTAGTAAAATAAAGCAACTTAGATCAAAAAACACGAATAAATTAAATAGGATGAACACGCCTGACTACAACTAAGTGTTTACAGTGGCCTGTGTCCATAATTTTTCCAAGCAATCAATTACCCCATTGCATGAAACATTCAAACAATAAATCTCATCAGGATACACTCTATATACAGGATGAGTATAAAAGAATACCCCAACTTTGAAGGTGTATAATATCAAAACCAAACAACCTACAACCTTGGTTGACCAATCAAATGAACCGTGGAACTGTGAAGTTTGTTTACCTNACGTATGTTTACCATACATTCATAAACGTTCAATGTGACCACCACGAGCGGCCCGAACGACATCTACGCGATAATCAAACTCGTTCCACACTCTTGTCAGCATGTCCGGTGTTACAGTTTAGATGACTTCCGTAATTCTCGTTTTGAGTTCGTCAATGTTACGAACGCCATCCAAACCGTAACACCGGACATGCTGACAAGAGCGTGGAACGAGTTTGATTATCGCGTAGATGTCGTTCGGGCCGCTCTTGGTGGTCACATTGAACGTTTATGAATGTATGGTAAACATACGTCACGGTTACCCGGTTCATTTGATTGGTCAATCAAGGTTGTAGGTTGTTCGGTTTTAATATTATAGACCTTCAAATATGGGCTATTCTTTTACACTCACCCTGTACTATATACAGTTTTAACAGTTGGTCGTACCACGGTAGCCAAGAGATCACTTACCTTTTAGCCCGACTGCCTTTCTAACCGTTAGTGTCTCTGAGGCCGCGCATGCTTTTTGACTCGAGCCGCCCAGGAAAAATTAAATGCAAATACAATTAATTACGCTTGATTGCGTCAAGCTTCAACGCGTCTAATTCCTCATACGTAACATGCACGCCAACAAGGCTTTATCCGCAAAACAATCTGTGTAGCGCACATGAATATTAAATACCCCGACACGCTTGGCAAACCAATATGAGGAACGTCGCCTACCTGAGAAGCCTGCTGAAGCCATAGTAGCATCGGGTAAGTTTAGAAGACAACACTGTGCTCAAGTTAGCCGGTAGGATCGGCGACACGAGCGAATGCAATCAGAATTCTCTTCAGTGGCCTCCGAACGAAGAATACGCACAATCGTAGGATGCCATTCACATGCCTACCGCCGGGAGATTAAATAAAATGTTATTTTTCAGTAAACCCTTTATTTTATTTTAAAAAATAAAGACAGTATTAGTAACATCCAACTATNTGGCCCCCCCCCCCCTTTTTCCCGAATTCACGATATAAAATTAACACAATTTTTCTACGCAGAATTGAGCGAAGGTAAAGTGTTAGCCGATTAAAATTAGGCATCAGTTGTCAGGTTCGAAAACTTTTTAAAACATTTTTTCTACTGATAGACTGTACTAGTGCCCCTGATGATCAGTTAAGATGAATTTGTGCGTTATTTATATATAACGTCACTTGCTCCATTATCCTTATTTTTAGATTCGCTGTTCTGAATCACCGGACGATGGCTTGGTACTATACAAACTAATAAGTGACGTCACAATGCACGTCCATGCTTAGCTATGGAAACTGAGGTAATTTTGAAAACTACTTGGCCAACGAGGAGGTAGTCCATTGGTTGAAGTGGGGTAGGCTCGCTAAAATCAAGTATACCAACGTTGGTTTAGATAGGGATAAAACAAAAGGTCCCCCTCCGCTCACTGCTATATGTAGGGATTAACGTTCATGGACTTCCAAATGCGAGGTAGGTATGCTAACCACATGATCGAGCAGACTCTTGTAATCGACAGATAAACGAGCACTATTAACAACCTGCCAACCTGGATTTATTTTTATTTCGCATTTCCAAGCCACACAAGCAAACTAGCGCTAAGGGTCACATTGGCGTGCGTTTTTAACGCACCATGCTTCTATGCGCAAGTCACTTTAGGTTTATATTGGTGCATCTTAATACCGTTGAATTTCCAGCGGTGACCAGATCACTGGGAGGTGAGAAGCAAAGCTTGAAGTTTTATGTTCAAGGTTCGTGTCCATCCGGTTAATATTTCAGGTAATTTGGTAAAAAAAAAAGTTAATTTTTCAAATACGTTAAAGGGTTAAAATAATATCCTTAACACGCGTGGTTATTGTTAAGCAGTTAGAAAAAAATACAATTTCAAACACGATTACAGACTCGTTACTTACTTGTGTTTCTGTAGACTCGATACGTATCCGAACCTATATGCATATGTCCAAACTTATACGCATGTAAAATAATTATCTAATGAACGCATATAAATAAACTAAATAGAGAACGATGGGAGACACCGGTCCTTTACAAAACTGCGTTCGTATCGTTAATATTAACGTTCCAAAACGGGAAGCTGTAAAAAAAAAGTTTTACATTAAACACAGTATACATGGAAAAGGTGCATACGCTTGTTATAACGTGTGTGAGGATGATTGGACACCGTGGCCACTGTGTAACTAACTTCGCGCGGCAGGTAGGCGGATACGTAATAATCAAATCTATATCTTGCGAGCGCAAACGACGACGACTCTTCGAGAGAGAAAAAAACCGGCTCCATCGGGCACTCGGGTGGAAATTTGCATGTTTGCCGGCTAACGGGAGCTGACGAGCATGAANAAAAAAAACCGGCTCCATCGGGCACTCGGGTGGAAATTTGCATGTTTGCCGGCTAACGGGAGCTGACGAGCATGAAATGGGGTCGGCGCTGATTACAGCTTGCCACCCTCGCCAGAAGATAATTACACTTGCAAATTCTGATGAATGCGTGGAAAAATAAACAGAAGCGCGTGAAGTGTAGGCACAAAGTTGTGCCGGGGGAGGGGGGGCGGAGGTAATCACGTGCTTGAGAAAAATGCACTCGTTCCGATGATACCTCTTGCGGTGTAAGTGGGAAGTACGGAGCATTTTATACAATAATTGCGACGTATTTAATATCAACATTTTTACGAGAATTAATTGGTAAGCAAACTTAATGAGAACCAAGATATTAATTGCATTCTAGTTTGAACGACCTCAGTTTCAACAAATGTCCAAAACATTCGCCAGGCTGGTTTTTCATCGTGGTGAGAAAAAACTGACCATTTTCGGAGCCACCGAGAAGATGAGAAAAATTAATTACGTATTTTCCACGGAATGTGCTGTAATTTACCGCCGAACGGCATCTATAAGAAACGGATTCCTGCTACTCCCAGGTTTTCTACTTTTATGAAATGCAGCCGGTGGCTTAGGCAAATCTCTAGAAGACAATAAAAAAAAAAAAAAAGCTATTCGTAACACCGTTGTTATACGTATTTAATAGCTCACGTACAGTGTAAAGAAATGAGAACAAGGGTTCAATTAATACATTATTCACGTGATTTTTTTTAAGAACGTGCAACGTGCTTTTACTACACCATTTCGTATCATAAAAATATAACTGGCAATGAGAAGGTAGGGAAGGGTGTTTTTGTTAAGTTCTGCACGATTCTAAGGGAGACAAAAAAAAAACTTCAAATCTGAAACCTAGATCGATGTTTGCGGATCTGTTTAGCTTTTCTGGCCTACGCTAACCTTANTTCGTAACACCGTTGTTATACGTATTTAATAGCTCACGTACAGTGTAAAGAAATGAGAACAAGGGTTCAATTAATAAATTATTCACGTGATTTTTTTTAAGAACGTGCAACGTGCTTTTACTACACCATTTCGTATCATAAAAATATAACTGGCAATGAGAAGGTAGGGAAGGGTGTTTTTGTTAAGTTCTGCACGATTCTAAGGGAGACAAAAAAAACTTCAAATCTGAAACCTAGATCGATGTTTGCGGATCTGTTTAGCTTTTCTGGCCTACGCTAACCTTAACACCTCAGCGGTAATGTTATTTTTATTTGATACGTGAGTGAGCGAGGCGGCTCAGCAGTAATCATTGTGATTCGCATCCGGGAGGACTTGGGTTCGACTCCCGGTCCGGCCATCCCTGATGTATGTTTCTTCAATGGTTTCCCCCGAGATCACTCAAGGCGTAATGCTAGGATGGTAACCTACTACGGGCCCGCGGCCAATTCCTCGCCCGTTCCTGCTTCGCTTAGCAAACTAGCTCCGTCTCTAACGACTTCACTGTCGACGAGACGTTTATCATTGATATTTGAAAAATAACAGTTTTCTTTTTACCCAATTGTATAATGAATTCAAGAACGTGATTTTTCTGCATCGTAATGCGTACGAAGTGCTGATAAGACACTTTTTTTTTTTGCAACGTGGTTTGATATTTCGGTTGCTAAAACTGTAACTACGAAGCTCCAACTCTGCACAAGACGATCATGCGTCACGACAGCTATAGACTGTCCATTGTTAACTGAGCACTTTGGAAAGCTTTGCCTAGGCTCGTTCTGTATCATTCCGCTATAAGTCAGATTACCATTGTCAGGAACCGGCTCGCTTTATTCGTGCGCTATAAAAAAGAAAAAGTGGAATTTTCGAAAAAGGAAATGTGCAGTGTGCTAATTCATTTTTTTTTTGAAAGGTTAATAATGTGCATATTTGTGCTACTGCGTAAATAAAACAAGAAAAACTGACATCAATTACCATAAATTTACATATTACGTTATCCATACGTCAAATATTTATTATTTATTCGCTGCCAACTTAACCGAGAGACCGCACATAAATGTGTACTGTAGCATATACACAGCGATGGGCAGCGATTTTTTTTTTCCAACGGTTGATTTCAGAAGTGCTCACTTAAACGTGAACAAGTTTTTAGTTGCCCTGCTAATACCGGGAACCTGCCAGCTTACAAACACTGCGTCCGAAGAAGAGGTTGGCTGGCGTCCAAGCAACGGCTGGGACCTGTTTACGAATTACACTAATTAAAGTTCACGGGCAGGGCACAAGCACTGACGTAAGGGGACTTGGTACAAGTTAACTTACGAGGGAAATGGCACCAGTTGAGGCTTTTGACGTGTGTATTAATACGCCTCTCCTTAAGCTGTCAAAAGATTTTGATGTCTCCACTTCCAAGAAAGACGTCCGAAAGCAAGCACAACTGTTGGCAAACCTGTTTACGAACCGTTTTCAAGGACACGAGTTCATAAACATTACCTCAAACAATGCCTGGTCTCTCTTCTTGGAATACAAACGCCCAAACTAGAAAGAAAGACAGAAAGAAAGATGTGTTTAAACTGGGAACTGCGAGTCAAAATGCGCGAGAAACCAAAGGTAGCGTAAAAATCTAATAATTTACGCGTACACGGAATATAGACGTAACACTGAGAACCTATAGCCGTTCACATGTCAACAGGTCAGCCACGTTAGAAGTTTGAAATTGAAATACACTTAGCTAAAACCAACGTGGTTAAAATTTAAATGAATGAGCATATTTAGTATTTTTGTTTTATAATTCCGATATATATCATTCATCCTTTGCAGCTACCTGTCGGCACATTTCAACCCCCCCCCC
>NQII01002411.1:107354-134979 GCA_002778355.1 Clitarchus hookeri | reverse complement strand
TTTTTTTTCGGCACACCATTTCCTTTCGCTCGGTGTAACTAGAACTATATAAATTTTCCATTCTTTAGATAAATTGTATGCGAATTAAATTTATTTTAACAGGAATATACCGACCATTTGTTCCAGGGATCAAAAAAAAAACTTGAATGATTGACAAAGTCTTGACGGTACGAACCCCCTCCGATGGATTGAGAATTTTCCAGGAGAGCCTTCCAAAGTTCAGGATTGTGTGTTTCGGCATCCCTTTATCCTGATTTTGCGGAATGCAATAAAAAAAACGTTAAGGAATTGTACCGTTTTAGACCAATGAGCATCGAGTATTCTTAGTCATTGCTGCCGCTGAACACTCATCAATGCGAATATCGAAACACCGAACGAAAACAAAGAAATTTTAATTTATTTATGTAATTATTAAAGTAAAATTGTGAAACTGTCCCATGCCAAACTACATGCATATTCCATAGAATGGCGCCAACTTAAGCTGGCTTTACTGAAGACCTACATTTTTCTCGAATGTACATCTAGGATCACAAACTAGTTAGTCTGCAAATGAATATCGGCTTTAAGCGCGAAACTGCAGATAAATTAGTTTTATTTCAGGATGTTGTAACAAGTTTTATTAGTTTCTGTTGTACATGTAAACACAGTTTTAAGAATAAAATTAAAACCGTTATTTTCTTCATAGAATGGTTTTTTTTTTTTTTTTTTTTTTATATAAAAACAAAGACGGGTATTTGATTAGTAACTAACGCAAAAAATTCCTGCCTCCACCAAACAACAGTCACCGTCATAAGCAGATTATCTTTCGAGACGAAAAGGTTTAGAGCTGCTAGCGTTTAGCAGACACACATACTTAATCCCAAGCCTCGGTGGCTTTAAACTTCCAGCAAACGTGAGGTAATAAAGGCTAAGCTTTCTTGGCATTTCAGTCTTCCGCGATAACCCCGAAACCCAAGCCAGTACACACTGTTACAAGGGAGAGGTCATTCCCCTCTGCTGTGTGTACAAGGAAAGGTTCTAAATCCACAAGACACCAAAAACTGCCTGGATGAACCACCAAAAGCTCTTCTTCCGAGGAAGTAACACAATGCTAAGCATGGAAGAAACATATGTGAAGATTGCCTGGGTTCTCCAGATAGTCTATTCGTGGTTTCTTCACACTTTTTGAATCAAACCTTTGAAAAATCACCCCATGTGGTATGACGTGTTTGGTTGTTTCCTAAATATGTCATGAATCACAAGCGTTTTACACTTCTGTTCCCATTAAAGTATATTAACTTTGGTTAAATTAAAGTTTTACTTATATTTTATTTCTGGATTATAATATTTAATTTATAATTAATATGAATAAAAACAGGGAGAAAATAGGTGTGTTGGTAATGCTTGGTATGAAATAGTTATCGTGCAAATATTATTACACTGAGAGCGCACGAATGAGGTGCATTTTCCCTTTCGTGTAATTTTCCAGACCAGGTTAAGCTTTTTTTTTTTTTTTGCATGAGGCGGAGGAATATCCTGGAATTAGAGCTATGGCAGGGTTTCAGAAAAGTTGGAAGACCGTGAACAGATTATAGCAAGGTTTTGTGCACAAATACTGAAGGCTACGACATCCCTCCCGATGACACCGAACTGCGAAACACCTGATTCACAGACCTTGAACTCAAATTCTCATCACGTCGCGGGCGAGACTCGAATTGTCTCCGGTTCAGCCTGTTTGCCAGAAGAGTACGCCCGAGACCCCCAACCCATTCGAAAATAAATTACATTTAATTAAAATTAAAACATGATTATGTTAGTTTGTGGACATAACATCTCGCCAAATTGTCCAGGGGGTCGCGGTGGTGTAGTGGCTGTACTACTCGCCTCCCACCTACGCCAACCGGGTTTGTAGTTTTATATCCCTAACTTTTCGCAAAAAAGTTTGTAATTTTTAAATAGAAAACTACATTTACTCAAATCCAATCCCATAAAACTATATTAAGTAGTTAAAAATCTGTTCTTGATTTTTGCGTTTCGGGAATTTGCAAAACTGCGAGACCTTTCTACAGCCGCCCAGCAAGGCCGAAAATCTAACTTCAGGATATCGCCCAATTGTTACTCTCTTAACGACAATCGTGACGAGGCATGTTCCAGCTTAAACCATTACGTCGTCGTGTGACGCAATGAACGAGTTTCGTCACAAATTACATGGAACTGCGTGCTACAGAGACTTTACGTCAACACGTGCGTCAAACAATAAATGACTCGCTCACCTCCTGGTATCCTACGGTGACTTTCTGCTGGACTGGACTTCGCCTGGACGACCCTGGAACAAACAGTCCACGCAGTCAGCTCGTGTGCACGTACACAAGTGGTCGCATTTATTTGAGGTTAAGAAATCACTCCCCTTGTTTCGCCTTTGTTAACAGTTAACACCATCATCTCTGCCCTGCATATTTTTTAACTCAATTTTTTTTTAATATTTAACAAATAAGAATATATCGTATTTTGTTCGCAGTATCGTACAATCTTAATTCCTACACTTACCAAATGTCAACTGACACATATACCACACATATTTATTAACTAAAAGCACCAAGAGAAAAAAAATACTGTAGACTGACATAATACGAAGCTGCTTTAGTACAACAAAATGAACACTTTTCTTTGACAGAGATGATTGTGAAAACTTAGTATCAATTTTTTTTTCCCTATTAAATGCAACGATAATCTTAAACAATAATACAATTAAAATTAGGGGGACCTTCGGATGATTTTTTTTTTTCAATTAGGGAAATGGGTGATTAACTGAAACATTAATTTGGCCATGAGCCGTTGTAACACTGTTGTAAATCGTAAAAAGCCCAAAATGTAAAATAACTTTACGAAAAGAAAAGAGAGAAAACGAGTCCCTATTGGCTGTTGTAAAAAAATATGAGAGTAAAACAAACAATCTTTTATAGGCAATTTAATCAATTTAACTCGTGAACCTGGTTACCGACTCAAGTTTAATTATTGCCATCCAATCATTATCAATGATAAAAAGTAATACGTACTTGAAGTTTGCCATATAGAAGAATATATTTACGGCTTTTACGGATCAATATTAATAGGTTAGGAAAACTGACCTTTTGTGGTCAGCTTAATGTTAAACGAATCCTCGTTGGAGATTGATGTTATCCCGCGCGTCGTAAAATTACACAACCTGGAGAGACGTTCACCAGATCGTCATAAAGAACGCCGAATCCAGGGCATTTAAAAATGGCTGAAAGCATAAATTTCACCTTGGGGTCGTCCAAGTAAATACTGCTGAAGTCTAACGAGGGGTGGAGGGGGGGACACGTGGTTACTCTCCCGGCTCTGTAAACTGCGGGGGGAAGTTTATTTTGACCCGCCGCTGTGTACCAACATAATTCACGTTAGTTAAAGTGTAAAACAAACCTGGCCTGCAGAAAAAATAAGTAAGAACAGTCACCGCCCCGGGGGCGATAAATTGTGGCGGTTACACGTCGCGGATATTATGAAGTTTCGGGTACCAGCGTAAAGTTTGGCCACAGTCCGATTTACAACATACGCATACGTATTTACTTACAGAATTGTTGTGCCACCCAACAGCCAGAAGCCATTAACAGGATAACTCGGACATACAATACAAATAGGGAATACAAAAAAAAAACAATATATACATAGCAAATTATAAACAAACACACAATACACACAGCAAAAACAAATACGGTAAGAAGACGAATACACGCAGAAATAAAATATTGCTTACAACAAATATTGAAAAGAATAAAAGAATAATGCCGTTCAATCAGAACTGAATAGAAGGTTACTATAATCAAGGTGCAGAATTCAATAAGATAAAAAGTATAAAATTCAAGGGCCAAAAAATTAAGAAAAGAAGTTAAAATGTTTCTTGTAAATCACTGAAAGTTATTTTCCTGCCAATAAAGGCCTCGAATTCACTACATAACATGTTATAATTATGAACACATATTTTTAATAATTTATTCTTATCGTACAGCGTAAAGAAAGTAATCGAGACAGCTGTGATTATAGACCGGAATCTTAAGACAAGCGTTATTATTTATGACATTACAAGAATAATAAGAAAGAAAAAAATTTATTGAAAACAATGAATAATTCGCAGAACGTCTACAATATAATATCTGCGTATTAGATTTGGAAAACTCTTACGTAAACAAATTTTTAATCATTATGTGTAAGTTTAGTAAAAATTGTTTTGAATAATTTTATTTGAATATTTTCCAAACGATTAGAATCAGTAATAGTAATAGCATTCCATATCACAGAACAATATTATAATTTTTATCTCACTATAGAGAGTAATATATACAGAACAGTCCGGCGTAGTTGCAGAATAAGAAGAAGAAATACTAATTAAATTATCAACATGAGAAAATTTACTATCAAGATTCATTACAAGATCAAGAATATAATCTACGTTGTTAATTAAATGACGAAGTGTATTATATTTATGTGCGATGGGGTTAGTTTCCCCCGTAAACACAATACAAGCAATTTTGTATCCAACCCTCAGGGATACACGATGAAACTTCAAGGAAAGTAGAAAGTTTATTTTCAATTCTCATGGCAAAATTTCTGCTGAAGAAATAATTAGGAAATCAGCAGATATAATATTCGATCGTAAACCAATAGTTTGTAATTTACTCAAAATTATGGAGTGCAGAGGGGTATCAAAAGCTTTTTATACAGCAAAATAGATTGCATCAGTTGGACTTCTTGACGTTACCGTGCCACAAATATAATTTACAAAGCTAAATGGTTATTGGTAGTGGTTTTTCCACCTTGGAAACCATGTTGACTCTCAGATATAATTTTTTTTTGTTTAAGAACATATTATGTATATTAATATTTTTTTATAATACCTTGGGAAATCTACAAAACAAAGATATTGGTCTATAATTATTTACAATTGACTTATTACCTTTCTTAAATACACGTATAGCAATATAAGTGATATATAATCCATATATCAATAATAGCACAAACTAAAAATTATTTGTTTGTATAGGTTGTTCACGGCAAAGTGAGCACTTTTAAATCAAACTTCGGAAGAAAAAATTTCTGCCCGTTAACAGAGTAGGTATATGTTACCGTTCACAATAGCATGCAGGATCCCAGTTAAGTTGGCAACGAATCAAGTAAAACGTTCTATACCTTGACGTTATATCGCAAGTGTAATGTTTAAATGGTAAATAAAGTTGTATTTTTTTTCTCCATGCACGTTGGCGTACAAGTTAGCATATTAGTAACACATTTCGGTTCCCAACAATTTCACGTTTTCTCTTGACTGGCGCATGAATAAAGTGTTTTGGTCATAACAACGTAAATTTTGAATATTGCGGAAGGATACAAAATGATTGAAGTAGAACTTAAGGAAGACTTTATTAACAGCAAACGGCCTATACTTTACTAACATAACGTACTTACCAACCCATTTAATATTAATTTTACACGCACAGCGTTGCTTAAAATTAAAGCTGGTTCGTCGCTCACTTCCCTTAACGGCATGAATTTAACGGATGCAGACTAAAATTCTCTCGGGTAAAGTTAAAAGCGACGTAGAAAGTAAGACAGTTAAAAGTAAGACATTTAAATTTGTGTCCAATAAAATTTACTTAGCAAAGTTTATGCTTCGAGTATATACGAATAATAATTAAGATATTAATAACGTATTTCGGCACTAACAATTTTCAATTTTAAATTTGATCGGCGCTAGAATAAAGCAAAGGGATCCATGGCCAAGCTTAGGATACACTTTCCTGCCAACTTCGTATTCTTAAAGCCAAACGTAATTAACACAGACAAAAGGGACAAAAAAAAGTTAGAACCTAACGCATGCAGGGTTGTCAAAAATTTCTCAGTTAACATTTACTGCAATATTCAACGAAGAAGCCTCGCCGAAACAGGCATCGTGGAGATGGGACACCAAGCTGTCACAAATGTGTCAAAACTACTCCTTGTGGCGAATTCCTGCGTACACGACAAGGCACCATAAAGCCAAAAGTTCTAATAATCTACGCTCGCATCTGGACATAAAGCGCAGCGTTCGAGAGGTAACGAGACTTGCTACGTTTCTCAAATTCCCTCCCCCAGCAAACACCCTTCCGAAATATCAGTTTTCAGTAACGCTTCGATCGCAGCTTCTTATTTCATTCCCCGCCACCGAGGAAAAGTAACGGCTAAGCCAAGCTATGATGTGTGTGTATCCCAGGGGCATCGAAACCTTTCTAGTGTAGGGGGGCGGGTAACTTCTTGGTAAGGATCTGGAGCCCCCGATGCATGAAGAAGCACCTCCTCCCTAAATTTAGTTTTGAAATAAACAACGTCAGTATTTACACGGAAATTACTCCCATAACTGTTACCAAATTCGTTACCATATCAGTAAATATTACTATTTAGCATCATCAGTGGTATCCGTGTTTAGTCAACATACTGTTACGTGTTACTGGTCCGCATCGCTTCCCTTACCTCGTCCCGCGCGTGCGAACGAAGAAGAGTGTGTATAGGTCAGGACAGAGTTATAATGTGAGAAGCGGGCGGCGATTTACAAAGACAAGCCGCCACGTGGCACACCGCGATAAGCCTGTATATCACGACTCGTGCACTCATGGCCTTCAGCGGATTGAACTTCTAGGGTTATCTTTGAAAGAAGGTTCTGGTCGTTGCCCTAGCCTAACTCAGCGAGACTCTTGGGTGCGGAGAACCTTCTAGATAGCGCCAGCGAGACTACGTAAGCCGCGACGGGCTTCCGAGCCGACAGTTGCGAGTTTCAAGGATTGTACGACCTTAAGCGACAGGTGTGCGAAGACGACGAGCCAACAGAGCGACGAGTGGCGATGAAAGTGTAACCACTATAGACACATTGATAAGGACTTTAATAAGAATGGAGATTATACTAAATATTGCGCTCATTGAGAATAACAAGAGTAGTGGTGGAAATAAGGTAGTTTAATGATGTAAATAACAGCTATGTGAATTTAAAAAAATCAAGTTTAGTTCTTTTGTTTTTATTAAGACCTCCATCCCTAACGAACTCTGATACTCCCCTGGCATCTTGTAACAGTATGCATCTTAATCTACACTGTTTATTTTGTAGCGCCCCCACGTAAAGTCTTTGACGCCTACAAATAAAAAAACTTGGGAGGGGGAGGCAAATGCCCCTTTGCCCCTGCCCACTTTTTTTTCCATCCGAAACCACTGGTTCTATTCTGTTCCTCATTACTAGTGCTCTCTGCATACTGTGCCGCACAGCGAACGCCACTTGTCACAGATAGCCTTGTAACTACGGCGTCTCTCGAGAATCGATACGAGTCCACATCGGAGTGCGAAGGTCGATCTTATCGCTTCCTTTCAACCCAACCGGATGTAACCTGGGTCACCACGCAGCCGGAATGAATCGTCTGCAATACAGCTGATGGCACACCAAGTGGTTTCCTAGTCTAAATAATCCCTTTTCTCGATAGACTTTGCATCCAAACGTCGCAGCAATTTTACGTTTGCCGCCAGAAGCAAGATGGCACATTCAATTTACGCCAAGAGAGTGATACGGAATCAATAAAACCATAAAGTAGTGTTATTTTTTTTAATGCCGCGTGCAACGGGAGTGAGTTATTAACTGAGCCACTAATTTAAACACATGCCATTTTTTTTTGAGTCTCAGAAATCCCACCATGTATTATTTTTCTAAGTTGCAACGTGTTCAAGTTTTCATGCCACATCGTGGGACTAACAAGTGTCGCAATGGCGATATGCCCAAATTAATGGCTCAGTTGGCGGAGTATTTTCTACAACTGGCTTTTTGTTTTTTTTTTTTTTTTTTTTTTTGTTAGCGGACACTGAAATGTTGTTTTGCGCACGTGGCCCAATGACGTCACGATCCATGTCCACATATCCGTACGTTTTGGGTCTGAAGTTTGCAGCCGTTTTTCTCCGTTACAATAGACTGTATATTGATTCATGGAATTTCGTTTATTTTTTTAAAGACTATTTAGAATCACTGCAGACATTTTCGAAAGTGCATTGCTGGCTGGCGTTTGAGCAACTGTGTAGTTTGTATACGCGTTCTTTAGAAGAAGAACGTATTCTACGTGTTTGTTATTCAATCATCATAAGTCTTGAAAACACGGTCCGTTAGTACCATCGTTCAGCATGCTTTGTTTACAGCATTAAGTACCACCGGTCCCAACTTAGGGCACGTAAATACAGAAACATACGGTAATTCACGAATCAACAAACTTAATTAGGGACGTTACAAAGCACGCGTGATCCACTAGCTTACAAATACCAGAGTAGTATATGAAGCTATTGACTTCTTACACGTAATCCACAAGAATTAATAACGAAATGGGCAAAACGGATCTTTCTTGTGAACTAATTCACTCGTTCAATAACTTAAGGGGCACTTTCCTCCACCATATTGTAATATTTGTTTTTCTTAACTTAAGTTTTTTTTTTTAAAAAAAACTCCCCAAGTACCCCCCATACCCAACTAGCTATTGACCTTACAATGCAGTACAGTCATGATTGAAATAGGAACTCTAACGTCACAATATTGATACTGCCAAATTTCGGCAGAATTAATACTGTGACATAATTATGAGTTTGCAGTTCCCTTGTCTTGTCTGTACAGCGGTGTAGAACCAATAGCTAGTTAAGTATAAGGGTACTTTCAGAAATTTTTTTTTAAACATAAACAAGCTAGAAATTCCAAGAGCATCGTGGTTTCCAAGAAAAGCCGAGACTAAAAACTGGCAAAACATGGACTGAAGCGAGGAAGGAACAGCATAGGATACGAATGCGGGAATTCTGGATGAAAAGTTAAAGCCCAGGCGCCAGGGAAAGGAAAAGGACAGTTAAAATAGTCCGTAGATGGCCGATAAAAAAATTTAAAAAAAGCTAGAAATTCCAAAAATCTAAAATGGCAAGGAGTCCACTTTGGAGAGGCTGGAACTGTACTAACCTTCCACGAAGTGTTGAATCATCAATCACCCCGCACGGGAAACTGGAGTGGCATGGTCGTGCAAGCGCGGCTGTCGGCAGACTGAATCATCCTACGCGCCTTCGCGGCGGTGCTACCGTGCCAGCCGCCCGTCGAGCGACGACGCGACGTTGAGCAAACCAACGGTTGATTTAGAAGCGACGCACGACGCTCTTATCAGACGTGTCTTCACGGCCGTCAGTCGCAGCAGAGCCCTTCTTGATGGAAGTTCAGGCGACCTCCCTCAACGTCCCCCCCCCCCTCACACTTTCAACAAACTTTGTCCTTGTTTTCTGTTTAAGGTGGATAGGTCCGCTCCATATTTATATCGCGTGTTCCTTTCGTAATTAAAGGTTCGTGAGTTAAACATGAGAAATCCGAGAGTAGTCAATAGAACTTCCAAAGCGGTTGTGCAGGACGTCTTAAAACGTTTTATAACTCACTCGTTAGCATTCTCTTGTGGCAAAAAATACTAAATCTGAAATTTATAACTATAGTTACAGACGTCACAAAAGAAACAGCTGATAATCAATCTGGATTTCAAAATATAGGTATGTATGTATGTATTCTAAGTTTTAAGCCCAATTTTTTATACAATGAATAAGGGAAATAAGTTGTGGCTGTCAGCCTGGGGAAAACCTGGCCTCTGGCGATACAATTGGTTTAAGGGTGGAAGGGGGGGGGGTTGGGGTTATAAGTGTTGGTGTTCGTGTTTTTCGAACACGGGCCTGGGAGCTTGCTTTGACAGTCATTTGCAAGGTGTGTGAGTGAGTAGGTGTGTGTTGTGTGTGCGCGCGCGCGCGAGCGTGTGTGTAGATTATTTATCAGTAATTTTCTTACACTGTTAAAGCAGGTGTGTGGTATAAACGTGACTGGATGGTAAAGTTGCCTCTCCATTATAGTTTTCCACGCATTCTTGTTGCTCAAGTACGGGATTATTAGTACTTGTGTATTATTCCCGTGTAAAGAGCTTGACAGCCACATTTGTACGTTTTCGTTTTTACCTGGTCTGCACTCTCCGATTGGTGTGCTTTCGTTACCACTTAATTCGGGTTTTGTTCCTTTTGTTTTCTCCATGTTATTACTAATTATTGTTCCGTTTTCTGTGCTTGTGTTGTCCTTTTTAGGTTTTTCAATCCAGCACTTTCGTTCCTGAATCCCGTCACTGCTGGCTTCCCGGTCGTGATTGGCTCGCAGCTCGGCCAATCCCGGTGCTTGTTCGTCCCGGACCGGGCTGCGGGTTTAGAAAACTCCGCTTTGCCCCTCTTTCCTTTTTTGTTAATGTAATAATTATCCTTCATTTCAGTTTACTTTCCTTGGTTACTTCTAATTCTTCTTATTCCTTGGTTGCACAGTGAACTTTCACCGTGGATTGTAGTTATTTTTCTTACGTACAACATTACACCTTTTTCTTTTCTTCAGAGTTTGGGGNTGAACTTTCACCGTGGATTGTAGTTATTTTTCTTACGTACAACATTACACCTTTTTCTTTTCTTCAGAGTTTGGGGTTTCGGTTATTTCCCCCACATATGCTGTACTTTACTTTGTTTTCGTCTGTTTCAGTTTTCCTTTTGGCGCTNTTTCCCCCACATATGCTGTACTTTACTTTGTTTTCGTCTGTTTCAGTTTTCCTTTTGGCGCTTTATTATTTTCATGTTTGTGCAGAAGGGTGCACTCACACTGGAATGCTGATTTTTTTGTTCACTGTTCAATGTTGTTATTCTATTTACTGTTAATTGTGTAATAAAAGCATTTTTCAATCAATCAATCGCANTGTTTCAGTTTTCCTTTTGGCGCTTTATTATTTTCATGATTGTGCAGAAGGGTGCACTCACACTGGAATGCTGATTTTTTTGTTCACTGTTCAATGTTGTTATTCTATTTACTGTTAATTGTGTAATAAAAGCATTTTTCAATCAATCAATCGCTCGCGGGCGCCGCAGCGGGTATCAACCGTCTGAAGTGCGTCCAAGGGAGGGGGCTTCTCCCCCCTCCCTAAGCCGGATAGGCTCGTACCTTCCCGTGCTGAGGATAGCTCCCAATGTTTATGAAGTTGCGGGACGGCGGAGCTACACGCCGATGAATACGAATCGAACATAGAAACGGGAGGGAGGACTCTTCCTGCAAAGAAGATTTTTGTGAGCTTCCATCTATTAAGTTGATACCCAGGGAGACAGCCGGGTTACGTATGTGGCCACGCAGTGAGCACATGTATGTTAACTCCTCCAAGGCTCTGTTCGGTGAATCACTCGAGACTGGCGGGACATGGTAACAAATGAGACTGATATCACTGTAAGGTCAACCGTCTTCCACTCAGAGTGGAAGTCGTTCAGACCTATGAGGCTTGACTGTAGTGGCAATCAAGTGGAGGGGCATGTTTTCCTAGAGGCTCAAGGTACATTATGGCCTGACAGGTATTCTTTAATCCGAGAGAAAGTTGTCTCCTGTGATACCTTGGCGGATCAGGTACAGGTGGGGAGGAGTATTATCTAATATGAGAAAAAAGAAATATCTTGCGTGTAAACGTAGTAAGATGATAAAGGCGATGAAAGTTACGAGTGAACAAAAGTAACCAGCGGCAAGTTCAAAATCTGTAGTTGAGTGTTTTGTAAAAACCAACGTAATTTACACTTTTTATATTATTTTTAATTTGCAGCAGAATACAAAAATTTATGTAGGAAACCAGGGAAATCTGTTTCACAGGACTTGCTCTCAGAATTGCGAGATCTCGCAGCCGGGACCGTATGCTGTTGTAAGATAACGTAAGGTCCACATTACGATGTAAACAATATTTTTGGCATATATGACAAGTTACAATATAAGTATATAATACTACTTCACTAGTTCAAAGATTAATTTTTATGATTTGAATATTCATGTNTGACAAGTTACAATATAAGTATATAATACTACTTCACTAGTTCAAAGATTAATTTTTATGATTTGAATATTCATGTGTTCAGCTATGCATTTGCAATCAGTTACTATAGCCGATTTTCCAGAATCTTTGGGGGAAAAAAAAACTATATATTTTTTGGGCGATTGAGTAACATATTTCGTATACAGTGACTTCTGCCAGCAACTGAAACNAAAAAAAAAACTATATATTTTTTGGGCGATTGAGTAACATATTTCGTATACAGTGACTTCTGCCAGCAACTGAAACGAGAATTAGAGTTTAGGTACAGAAAGAAGTGATCGCGAAATATATTCCCGTTTATAAGTCATTGGCGGCTCGGTAGGTGAACTCGGGAGTGTCACTTCAACTTTCCCAAGAAAAGACTTTGGGGCTTGTGTAAATTGATAAACGTGTCTGAAAATGGCCACAGACATGATAGCGTAAGGAATTAAAATAACAACGTGGACTAAATTCTCAATCCGCTATGCAAGCGCTTCCCACTGCAGTAGTTCGAAACGCGTTGTTCTTCAGCGACTCAGCATGAAATGCACTTCCCTGCCTCGTGACCTTGTAAAGCAAGTGTGTGATGGTTGTAAAGCAGGTGTGTGGTGGTTGTAAAGCAGGTGTGTGGTGGTTGTAAAGCAGGTGTGTGGTGGTTGTAAAGCAGGTGTGTGATGATGGTAGAGCGGGAAGAAACGGAGAAAAGGAATGAATAGCTTAACTTTCCACAGCACTCGAGGGCGTAATACAATGTGCAGGGGCGGGCTAGGAGCGGGATTCCGACGGCCACTGGTCCATCCGGTGGTCGGCGGCAAAGTGTAACAGCGTCTCGCAATCATATACAGTTTCACAAAAAAATTAAGAAAAATACCTACATTGCGCATGCGCTGTTTGTTTTCGTGAATCCGTCCATACCAAATGGCGTTTTTATTAAAAATCAAAACCTCCGCGTATAAAGTTTCAAAATTAGCAGCAATGAAGAACCGAAAAAGATAGCACTGTTTTTTTAATTCACGCATGAGCTTCTTTAAGCTTCTATTGTCTCCTTCTAAAGTACTTCGGATTCGTGGTTGTCGCTTTGTTGCCGTTCGAATTCAAACCAAGGAGGTCCCTAGTAGTGGTGGGGGTGGATTCAGTTCAGGGGAGAACAAGGTTGGTCGAGGGAAGGAACAGAGGAGAGCGCAAGCCAATAGAATGTGAGCTCCCGTTAAAGTCTCCACGAGCATGTTAGTTTCATTTCCGTCCAGTACGCACAACAATGGTACGGCTAATTACGTTATTAGCTACTTCGCCGCTTATAGCCACGTCGTAAATTTATATTGAAGAAGAAATAAACGGAATTTTTGTTGCGAGTAGCAAGCATCTCATCTCGCTTGAAAAATTAACAAAATATTGTATTCCACATTTTGGTATGTTCTAGTTTACGAGATTTACTCGTATATTTACTCGACATTCCTAAAACACTCATTTAGCGCCACAGTAATTATTTTGGGTTCATTCCTTTTAAAGACCTCAGAATAATTTTACTATATATATATATTTTTTTTTTACTTTCCATAAAAACTCTATTTTTATTTTCACTGCATTATCGACTAAACATGTGACAGTTACAAATTATTTTATGAAATTAACATACATATAATTACCAATTAACTCACTAATTATTTTTCGCTTAGCCGTGTAGTTATTTTTTCTAACTAAATATATTATAAAATAGATTTTTTTTTTTGTGTTACGGTGAATTGTCATTCCATATTATTCAGTTTATCAATTATTTCATGTTTCAGTTACTTCATTATCTGTGGAAACCCACTCTTATTGTAAATTACGTGTTTATATTTGTATATTTAGCCTTAACTTTACAATTGTAAATATAAATTGTGTTAGTTATTTGTCAAAAATTAGTCAACAGGTTAAATAAAAAAAGTTATAAAATTTAACATCTCAAAACGCTGCAGCTATCTAACTGTATGCTTACAAAATTAAGTAACAGCTAGACTACTAACAGGTTCAGTCCAGTCGTTGAGCGGTATATAAAATTGACGTCCCTTCTAAATCGAACTCATGTCAACATAGTGTACAATGTTGTTAGGCTGGTAGTTTAGGAACAAAAGGGGGTTGGAGCATTTATTTTCTTTAATATAGAACTAGTGTTTCAGATATATACCTATATATATACCTACATATATACATACAGGATGAGAGTAAATATATATACATATATACATATATATATATATACACAGTATGAGTATAAAATAATACCCCAACTTTGAAGGTCTACAATATCAAAACCAAACAACCTACAACCTTGGTTGACCAATCAAAATAACTGTGGAACTGTGAAGTTTGTTTAACATATCTTTATAAATGTTCAATGTGACCACCACGAGCGGCCCGAACGATATATACGCTATAATCAAACTCATTCCACAATCTTGTCAGCATATCCGGTGTTACGGTTTGGATGGCGTCCGTAATTCTCGTTTTGAGGTCATCAATGTCAGTCGGCAATGGTGGACGAAACACTTGATCCTTTATGTACCCCCCTAGAAAAAAATCGCACGGGGTAAGATTGGGGCTTCTTGGGGGCCAGTGATGAGGAGCCTGGTCACCAGCTGCTCCTCGACCAATCCAGCGTTGCGGCAATGTCTCGTTCAGGTATCCGCGAGCAGCTAGGTGCCAATGGGATAGCGCACCATCCTGCTGGAAAATGAAGTCCCCCGCCGCCTCTTCTAACTGAGGAAACAACCATTCTGTAAACATGTCCAAATAAGGGATTCCAGTAACAGTGGGCTCGTGAAAAAAGAAAGGGCCGAAAACAGTGTCTTTGGATACAGCGCAAAACACGTTCACTTTGGGGGAAGCACGCTCGTGTTCGGTGGTTTCATGTGGAGGCTCCTGACCCCATATCTGCACGTTGTGCCCGTTCACCTTACCATTTGTGTAGAACGTCGCTTTGTCGTTAAAAACCTGACGTCCGTATTAGCGATGGAATTAACGTTGAACAGTCGTAACCGATTCACATTTAGCAAACGGAATAACACAGAACGCCTTTTGTTGTTCAGTCGCCATCGTGATGCGGACTAACACACAACACACGCTCATAGTGCGACGACAGACGCTCCCAGTGTTATTTTTCTCTCGGCACATAAAGGAAACATCAGACCGTCCCCTTCACACGGACGTGTCGAATGCGAGCTCGCTTCCCTCTCACCACCTCAAACCAAGAGTTACGCCATCCAAACCGTAACACCGGACAAGCTGACAAGAGCGTGGAACGAGTTTGATCATCGCGTAGATGTCGTTCGGGCCGCTCATGGTGGTCACATTGAACACTTATGAATGTATAGTAAATATACTTCACGGTTCCACGGTTCATTTGATTGGTCAATCAAGGTTGTAGGTTGTTTGGTTTTGATATTATAGACCGTCAAAGTTGGGGTATTCTTTTATACTCTTCTGTATGGCAATGACCCTAGTAAATTCTTGTTCTGTGTAATTAGTAGAGTCGAAATATACCACTTTTCGGGATTTTTGCTGTTATTTTCGGAAAAGCCGCTATTCTTTACAATTACCAAACTATTTTCATAGCAACTTCCATCTGCATTTTTTTTTTTTTACATAATTAAACAGCATAATTTATATTTTAATGCAGACATGTTGAGTTTTCGAACCAACCGGTTGGAGTCTGTCCCATTGCAAGCGGTTGAGTGTGTTACATAGTACACTTTTATACACGAAAACGTTTTTTTTTTTAATTCGTTTAGAATGAACGGCAGGAACTTCTCCATCACAATGTGTAAACAGTAACAAGATAGTATGGTTCCGTTGGCAGTTCACGCATTAGCGAATAAACAGCTGAATGTACACGTCCTTACTTATACGCAGAAACTGTAAATCATCCTCACAATAGAGCAGAGCCCAGTATCACCAGAACGATATATGGGCGTGACGGCCTTCACAGCCTTCCGACAAGCTGTTGCATAACAAATAAACAGATAAATATGACAGAACACCCTGGGCAAACACTAAGGAAAATGTGTGTTGATGGGAAGGGGAGAGGAACTAATGTTCGGAGCAGGAAATTACCTATCCCCCCCCCCCCCNGTTTACCATCTAGAAATATATATGGATCCGGGTATCATTCCATTTCCATCTTCCATAATGCTGCTAATCCCAAGACAGTGCTAATATCAAGATTTGTGCTTCAACGCACGTCGTTAAGTAGTGACATGTCATGTAAGCTTTCAAATTCCATGAATTAAACACGCAGGTCGGCGGCTTACGTGGCGCAACCCACAGTGCTAGGCTACGCGATGTCCAATTTTCAACAACGTTTGAATGCGTGCTAACCATGTAGATATCTACGTAATAACTCTCTTCCAGTATAGAAAATCGGTGGCGAAGTATCGCGAAAACATTGCAAGAATCGCTCATATTGATATTGTTAAATGCTTGCAGCTCTGCATCGCTTCCCGGCGAGCAAAGGCGTGTCAAGACCAGTCTGGCAACCCGAGATGCGTGCGGGGATTTACAAAGGCAAGCCGCCGCGTGTGCCAGATAAGTCTAGTGGGACTCGCGCTCTCCCAACCTTGGGAGTGTTGAATACCTAGGGTTATGTTCCGATAATGTTCTGGTCATTGCCCCTGGCCTCTCTCAACGCGACTAGGGGTGCGGGAAACTTTCTAGATCGGGACAGCGAAACTACTTAAGGCCCGTCGCGGTTCGAGTAGTCTCGATCTAGAAGGTACCCCGCATCCCGAGTCTCGCTGAGAGGCTAAAACAATGACCAGAACAATATTTCAAAGACAACCCCAGAAATTCAATCCGCTGAAGTCAGGGGCGCACGAGTCGTCATAGGCTTATCGCTGCGGATTGCCTTTGAAAATCGCCGCCCGATTCTCACATTGCCACCCGTCTGACCGTCACACACTCCTTCGCTCAAAGAAGCGGAACGGGGCAAGGGAAAAGATGCAGAGCAGCGAGCATGTAACAGTATTCTTAAGTACGCTGTGGTAGAGTTACGGCCACTAGCGAGGTTTTAAAAAAAGAACATTTATATTAATTCACAGGCACCCTTATCTAGAAGGCGAGTGGCTTCCAGTATGGAGCACTGCACCCGATATTAAAACTTGCACAACTACAAACATTTTATTTCTTACAAATCCAACAAAATAATTTGTAGTATTACAAAATATATGCATTTTTTTTTCATACTGTTACAATTTCTCAAAAGTCAGTGGGCTTAGCCAGGTTCGTTAAGGGATGGAAGTCTTGATTAAATAAAATAGTTAATTATAATTTCCTATTTATTTACATTGTCTACAAACAGAATATCCTCGACTCAATATCTAACTATGAATTGCTATCATTTGGTATTTACAATTAATAAACTCAATCAATACAATCATTGACTCAATATCTAACAATGAATTGCTATCACTTGCTATTTACAATTAATAAACTCAATCAATATAATTAACTACCTTAAATAAATTAATGTAATTCAATAACTACAATCAGTCCCAATAAACAATGTATCAAAACCCATCCAATTATTATATAAATTATATGTCCATAGTTGACAGTTACAATATTTACAATAAAGTGTGTATCACATGTTAAAGTCCCATGTCAATTCAGTCCATATCCCGCAAGTCCGCAATATTCTAGAGATCTCAGAGCGTCCTCGTGCATAGTAGCCTTCAATTTGTATACCACTCCCTTTCGTACTTCCACACCGCAGAAGCACTCGTCTGCCGTCGTCTCGTATCCTCCGCCGTCGTCCGTCCTCTCCGCTGATGTTCCTAGTTTTTACCAGACTTTGCCAGATCACCGCATTGCAGCTTCTACCAAAGACTGCCGACCCTCCAGCTGCAGCGGTATTTATACTGTCGTCGGCCATATCCGAGAAATTTCTCCAAATGCCGCGTTTCGCTGAGGGTCCTAATTACCAGAACATTCTTCATCGTCCTCCCAAGTCATCGGCTCCTCCCGCAGGATAGGAAGGAAGGACTGTGACGCCAGCCAGGTTGGCTGTCAATCATTCTCCCGGCCACCGGTCGACGGAGAAGCGAAAGCTAATCTGCCTGGAGGAAGGGAGGGGGGAGTTGGGTCTCATCCCCCCNGCAACACAAATCGTATGTTCTGGCAATTATGGTGTCGTGTGTGCTACTTTTAACGAGTTTTGCTTGTTTTACAGTCGGGTGTAGTGTTCTATTGGAAGCCAAACACTTCCACCTTAAGGAGTATGCTGTTCTCTAGGAAGTATGGGGCGTACATACTAACAGGTATCCATCACACTTCACTAAACCAATTTTATTGTAAAATGTTTTTATAACTAGTGTAGCCCTATTATTACAAAACGTTTTTCATCACCGTGACTTTAGTTTCGTTCTGTACTCTGAAATTAAATGGCGAAGGAGGTGGGGTAGCAAGTAAAATTAATTTTCCAATCAATTCTCGGCCAAAGATTATTCCAAGACAAGACATCCGGAAAAATTTGAATGCTTTGTTTTTATTTCATACATTCAGCAAGAATTATGGAAATTCGCGCTTTTCAGCTATTGGAGCATACAGAAAACTAGTTCAATGACACCACGCGTACATGAGAATATAATTAGGTACACGACATGAGAAGGAAATGTTGCGCAAGGCCTTCTCTGTAACAATGGCCAATTAGTTACGGGTGCGCTGTTGATTTTACTGAAGAAAGCTCTATAATTAGAAGAGTCTGTACAGAGATTTAAAAAAGTGTGAATCAGACCCGGCTCGTAAACGAAACAAACACGCGTCGTCCGATTTAGAAGGAACGTGCCGGTATCCTGTTTGCTGCGGGTTCGCCAGTCGTTAACTCATTAACGTTGGTTAATCCTGCGAACGAACATTCGCATCAAAGTACACTCAGCCTTATCTGTTTGACGAGCCTCGACGACGAGAGCTCCAGCACGCAAAAGCAAGCGAAAAAAAAAAAAATTTACGAGAGTTCCGGGTTTGCTCGTCCGCGCCTGGCGGATCTACGGAAATTTGTTCAAGAGATAAAGCGTTCTCGTGAACCTCAGAACCATTAAGGCGCCTCCCTACTAAAACATTTTAAACGCCCTACGGTCGCGTCCGGCCTTAAGGAAGCATTGTAACGGAGACGAACACACTGCTAGATGTGAGCACTGGATTGGAAAGGGCTTATTAGCGTCACCCCGGTGTCGTGCCTGAAGACTTATCAGCCGACGGCTAACTTATGACCTACTGAAACAAACACCCATGCCTTACCTGGGATTCGAACCCAGAACCTCCCGCACCCCAGACGGGCGACGCACCAGCCGACCGCGCCGCAGGAGGTCGGCATATATTAGCATAACCTGTGATTACGCTACGTCTACAAGATATTAGGTACGTTTAATGCATGGCAAGCACCTTTAAGGCCCGGCTTCACCTCTCTTGCATAAATTCTTCGTTTTTCCGTCATGATTTCGCTTTCATAGTAATTACTGACAATGTACGATTACAGAAAATTTACATTCACAAGTTGTTTAGTGTTTTTGTGCCGAATTTAAATTGTGAGTATAATTTTAACAATAATTTCCTGCCCTTTCGCAAGCAGCAAATAACACACAGTGCAAATTGTATACAAAAGTTATTAAACAACTAGTAGTAAATTGTAAATTTTCTGAAATCAAACATTCAAAGCTTTTTGTTTGATATTTCTATGAATGAAGCCGTATGTCAGAATATAGCATTATTTGCCGCATTGTATGACGTGTATTCATTATAAGATTTTTGTGAACGAACTGGTAAAATTATTATAACGCGAGCGGCCGGCCATTCCCGGCACATGTGTGGTCCAGACAGCAAGAGAGACACCCGCCTCTCCAGCCCTGTCATGGATGTGGCAATTTTGTTTTACAAATCAGAACTAAGGAAATATACAAGTGTAACCAGTACTTTAATATCCCTAGAAAAATACTGCCTGTAAAATCGGTGTTTGCGCGTACCTCAGTAAACAAATATAATAAGAATATCAATATATATTTTTCCAAAAAAGTTTTAAAAAATTGCCTCAGTTTTTTTTCCCTATAAAATACATGGAAAAAAAACTAATTTTTTTGAAAAATAGCATCCTGTGCAGTTTAGTACAGGAAAAGAAGAATTGTAGAAAGTGGCATCTGCAGTTTAATCCGCTGGTTTCCATTGCGTGTAATAATATCCTACTGTTACAGATAATTCATCATGGCCATACGTGACCTTGAGTTTATTTTTCTTTACTAGGATTCCCGTTAAACACTTTTACTCTTCGAGAACGTTCCTGGACTCTGCACAGACAGGCACCGCTCACAATCCCTGTGATTCGTCCATGAACCCAANTTGCATTCCGGCGCTGCTCCATACTCACCTCTTTTCACCCTCGTAAGCTCCCAAGAGCTCTGTCCAAGAGCCGCCCAAATCTCTTCATTCACTCAATAACGAATGTTACGAGCTCGACGGCCATACCGCATTCACATAACCTGACGTCTCATGATCTCAGAATCAGTACTCGGATGGGTGACCGCCGAAGACCACATATGTCGTTAACATTCAAAACATAAGCAGACAAAATGGCGTCTACATCACTAGGAGGTGCGGCTCTCGTGCTAGAAACTCCAAACAAACCCGAAACTAAGGTTGCAGTTTTTTTTTTTTTTCATAGGCTGGTTTTTCACACTACAAGATCAGAGAACTAAGAGCTCATAATAACGTCACAACTTCAATTCTACCAAAATTTCGCTAAATAAAATATTGTGACTTACAAAACCAGTTCGTAATTCAGTCGTTATGTACGTCTGACACACTTTCCATTTTTAGTATAACGCCATGAAAATTATGGTTACCGCTTAAAGTCTCGCAGAGGTGCGCTACCGACGCCAAAGAGAATCCTACACNAATTCTACCAAAATTTCGCTAAATAAAATATTGTGACTTACAAAACCAGTTCGTAATTCAGTCGTTATGTACGTCTAACACACTTTCCATTTTTAGTATAACGCCATGAAAATTATGGTCACCGCTTAAAGTCTCGCAGAGGTGCGCTACCGACGCCAAAGAGAATCCTACACACCAGTTCAATAACTCGCTCGCATAGAGGCCACGATGAGGCGTGTACACGTTCCTGGGTCACCCTTACCGGTTCGAACACACAAAATGCCTCCAGCCAGGCGAGGGTGATCACGCTCCGCCATCTTGTATTTCCACTGGTTTGCCGTAAGTTCCAATTAAGAACGTTCAAAGAAATTCCTCGCTTGACATGGCATAAATAATAGTTTATAGAGCTTTATGAAACTATTACAACACTACCATGTTTATTAATTTTTGACTAGTGACTGAAGGCAAGAAATGAGTAAATTTTTGTTGCCTGCCTTCACAGATATGATCCTGGCAACAGTAGTCTAGCAATACAAGTTTCGAAACTTGTGCAAAACAATGCATTGTGCCATGTCGACGCCCAAAATAAAATATAGAATCTGTGCTGCAAGTTACAGAGAAAATTCCGTAAATCCAAGATGACGGGGACTGATCATCTTCAAGCGCCATGATCCCCGAAGTAAACCTCGCTTTCAAGAGCTTCTACCAACATTCGCAACGGTCGCTCTTCGAAGCGGAAGACTAGTTACCTACGTTACGAGCCCACGCGCCAAAGGCAGTCAAACTCGCCGAAATCTCGTTATATATATATATACATACATATAGACACACACACACACAGTGGCTCACATTAATATTCGGCCGCCGATGATTATCGCAGCTGTATGGCCGTATGTTACATTAGAAATGAAGATAAACATAAAACATATTGCACAATCATTCTTGTGTGCTTTAAATTAAATGCAATAGTAGCCAATAACTGAAATGAGCAGTGTAAGTTAGTGAAACACAATATTTTCCTCGCGTGCTGCATAAGTACGCCACTTTAATATTCGGCCAGTTGTGGTGGACGCGTGGCACAGGCACGATGCACATTGCGTTCGTACCTCGTTTCATTCCCAGCACGCTCTCTGCGCTGAGAGGTTCTATTGGGTAGCTCTGTTGACTGCGTCAGTCACGAAAAATGGGACGTAGGGCAGGAATACAACGTTTGAACAGCGGCAGCTGGTCATTTTTCATCATGCAAAGAAGAAATTTCAACGATAAATTGCGGAGCACTTGAAANTCTCTGCGCTGAGAGGTTCTATTGGGTAGCTCTGTTGGCTGCGTCAGTCAGGCAAATGGGACGTAGGGCAAGAATACAACGTTTGAACAGTGGCAGCTGGTCATTTTTCATCATGCAAAGAAGAATTCTCAGCGAGAAATTGCGGAGCACTTGAAACTGCCGAGGTCCACTGTCGGAGACATCATAAGAAGGTTTCAGAAGGAAGACAGAATAGATTCGGTACCTCAAAAACGACAGCCAATGAAACTAAGCGAGAGAGAAGAACGTCTAGTAATCAGGCAAATAAAGAAAGTTCCGAAAATTAGTGCTTGCAAACTTACAACGGAGGTACTCAATGAATGCGGAAAGAACGTCCATCCAGAAACCATACGACGAGTTATCAGAAGAGCAAGATTATAGTAGCAGGGTATATAGAAAGAAGCCTTTCATTAATGAGGCAAATAGAAGTAACGACTTACGTTCGCAAAAGACCACGCTGACAAAGATGAAAATTGGTGGAATGATGTTATTTTTGCTGATGAGACGAAATTGAATGTGTTTGGTTCAGATGGCAGGGTAACAGTATGGCGCAAGCCAAATCAGGAGCTAAAACCTGGGAACATAGAACCTACCGTGAAACACAGTGGAGGTAGTATTATGATCTGGGGCTGTATATCTATAGCAGGTGCTGGAGAGGCTGTACGTGTCGATGGAACAATGAAAAAGGAAGACCATCTCAACACCCTGACAGCAAACCTACACAGAGAGATGGATGATAATCTGGGCATTAGGAACACGTTTAAGTTCTACCAAGATAATGACCCAAAACAAAAGTCATACATTGTCAAGAGCTGGCTTTTGTATAACTGTCCCAAGGTCATTAACACGCCTCCTCAATCACCCAACCTGAATCCCATAGAAAATCTGCAGGACGAACTCAAAAGAAGACTGCGTACTACAACAATTCGGTCCACAAAAGAATAAGAGAAAAGGTTCAAGGAATGATGGAGTAAGATTGGCTCAGAATGTACCAGGAATATAATGCCACAGCGCGCCTGCGAGAAGTAATCAAACAGAATGGCCATGCTACCAGGTACTAATAACTGTGTGTTTAGTTTTCAAAGAGGATTATGTTTGTGTTTGAATGACGATGGCCGAATATTAAAGTGGCGTACTTATGCAGCATGGGATGACAAAAGCATATTGTTTGTTAAGTTGCATTGCTCATTTCCGTTATTGGCTACCGCTATATTTCATTTAAAGCACACAAGAATGATAGCGCAATATGATTTATGCTTATCTTCATTACTAATGTAACATAAGGCCATGAAACTGCGATAATCATAGGTGGCCAAATATTAATGTGAGCCACTGTGTGTGTGTGTGTGTGTGTGTGTGTGTGTGTGTGTGTGTGTGTGTGTGTGTGTGTGTGTGTGTGTNCACAGTGGCTCACATTAATATTCGGCCGCCGATGATTATCGCAGCTGTATGGCCGTATGTTACATTAGAAATGAAGGCCATGAAACTGCGATAATCATAGGTGGCCAAATATTAATGTGAGCCACTGTGTGTGTGTGTGTGTGTGTGTGTCTATATATATATATATATATATATATATAGAAGGTTAGGTAAAAAAAATAGGGGAATCCAAAGCTGTCGCCGAAATTAACCGAGTAAAAATATGGACGGAGCGGAAAAAAGAGAGGAAAAAAGGGGTGGGGCGACAGATGTACCACACATTCTCTTGTCCAACTCTCCGTCGCGGCTTAAGCGGCGGGGCGCACAACAAAGTGGTATCGGGGTTGAAATACTGAGCTGCAAGCGGGGAATCCGGGACAAGCGAGCGGCTAGGGTTGCCAAGACAGGCGACGCAGCGGGCCAAGCCAGTGGAAACGAGGCATAGGCCGTTTACAACGCGTTTCCCACACCCTAACTCACCCACGGATAGGCCTGCAAATTTTTTTTTTCTTTTTTCTGAAATCTCTGTATCTGGATTTTAAACCTGCGCGGGTATAGTTCATAGTTCATTCGTGGTGCTTCCAACTTTTCTCAACCCCTGCTAAAGTTCTAACTTTCATGATATTACTCCGTCTCATGCAAACGAAGCTTAACTAAGTCTTTAAAAAAAATTACACCACAGGACAACGCGCCGCATGCGCACGCACTCTGTTTAATAACATTTTGCACGAGAGCTATTTATTACTAGGCATTACCAACACAGATATTTTCTCGCTGTTTCTATCATAATAATTGTAAATTAAATATTCTAATTTGTATGCATATAACATAAGTAAAAGTCCAATTTAACACAGGTAAAATACTTTTATGCTAACTGAAGTATAAAACTATCGTGATACGCGACATAATTAGGGAAAAACCAGACATCATACATGGTGTGATTTTTCTAAGGTTTGAGTCAAAAGTGTGAAGATACCATGAATAGACCATATACAGTAATACTGTCAACCACGACAGTTGCGTGGCAGACAGAACACGCGTGATATTCTCTGAATAGGACAGGCTTCAGCAACATTTTGTCATGAATTGACATCGCAAACTAACAAACAGCATGTCTTTCAAATAGCAGAACAGCTCAGGTGAAAAAAAGCATACTTCGTCAAAACAACAACACTGGTGTTACCTCCAAACTGTCAAAAAGTGGCATTCGTATTTGAGACACGGATATAGTTGCCGCAAAGTTTCACACGCTCGACTTGCATGCGTCCGTATATTTTTCCCGCGAAAATTTACGTCCCCTGTCCTTCATACTTACGCACAGTTTGTGCTGCAGCAGTGTTGATCAAAAGCACCGGGCCCTTATAGTCCTTTCAGACCGCGTCGAACCGACAGCAAGCGACGCTACGAGTCTGTGAAATTCCCAGCTGTGAAATCAGACCAGAATTTGTGCAAACAATGCGCGTATTTCGAAGGTTCTTTCGACCAATTTNGAAATTCCCAGCTGTGAAATCAGACCAGAATTTGTGCAAACAATGCGCGTATTTCGAAGGTTCTTTCGACCAATTTACTCAATTTCGGTATCTTTGTGTTTTAATTCATCTGCCCGGTACCTTCAGCTTGCTTTGTTTGTTCCCTTGAGAAGTACATGCAAGCCATGTACAACTGTATTTGTACCACTCCCAGGTACCCTTTGGTAATTCTTCGATTTTTCATAGATTTCTTTTTTTTATATATATAATTTATAAAACAATTAACAGATATTCAATAAAAAAATGCGACGTACAATAATTATATTTTTGGCAAATAAAGGAATCGTAACCAGTAGTACAGTAATTACCCAAAAAAAAATGTCACGGCATTTTACTTACACCACGCAAGGTCACTCGCACAGAGTGTACCCACCTGGTCCTTTCTCTTGGCGGGGCTTTCCTAGAGTAGTAATTTCAGACCAGGGCATGGCCGTCGTCGTCTCTAAGTACCCTACATTGCGCTCATACGTCACTACGATCGCCCCTTCCCGCCATTTTCTTGGCACCGTTTGTAAACAATCAGAAACGTAAGAAAAAAATATGTTAGATCAATAAGTGGTAGACACTGCAAGTGCTGTTTTCGCGCCTATAGTCTGTTCGCGGTAAACTGAGCACTTCTGAGAAAGCCCTGCTTGGTATCTACTTCTCTGCCCACTCTGTATCATTCCGCCATCATGTAAATTTAACATTGTTTTATGCCTTATCACTTTACTCGTGCGCTTATTCAAGTGAAACCTTGGAGTTTTTAGAAATGTAAAAGTGTTACTAATATGCAAATACGTATTCTTAAGCGGTCTGTTCGGAAACTCGCCCAAAATATTTCGCGAGGAGATCACTTGTGGAAAATGAGGTAGACACGTGCAATACAACTTATAGCCTAGCTCAATTCCTAAGTGAGATATGGGCCCTTGAAAATCTAGTTTAGAAATGGAGTTTTCGTAAAATATCAGGAACGGTGTGGAATTAAACTACGATTCGCTGGAAAAGGGTCCCGTGTTATCGAGATCTTCAACCTATAAATAACCGGGTTAAGATCTTCCACCTTCATAAAAAAATAATAGGGATGGCCACCCTCTAATTGCATACAATTTCTTCGCCTTCACATTCTATAGACATTTTGTGCTGTCTCATTGAGCCGTACGTCCTACTTAGTAAAAGAGGTCCTCTTGTGGCAAGCGCCTAGGAGACACAGTTTCCTTCTAAATGGCTCACAAAGTGTTCAGCTGTGATGTTACAACGCCTGGCATGTAGGCAATACTCTCTACGAGTGGAGATAAACAAATCGTAAGTAGCTGATATTGGGCCGACTATTCCCGACAGCACAGGTGAAACGCGGTAGACGGTGTGTGCTGAGCTTACTACATCTGTGACGGACTGCCATGTAGACAGCATGTCGAGGTTTACGCGAGAGGAATTAGTAAACATGCATTTTATGTATGGTGCGGAAAACTGCTGCAGGCTACAGTGGTCCAGCACGTAATTCGTACCAGCAGAAATGCTGACTCCGCGTGACCCCTCATCACGGGATGTTAGTCGCAGTTGACCCCAGGTCATAAGGGATACAGTTACACTGGCAATCATAATAATTAATGCACTTTTTTTGTACTTGCTGACTCATGTGAGCCTTTATGCCGTTTAAACAAGATGATGGCTACAAAGCACATTAATGCATACACCCAATACACGATTGTGTCACATAAGTACATTTTCCACGTTAAGTCCACTTCAGTTTAGACGGCCTGAAATCGGTTGCCTACTATGTTTTTCCTCCACGTGTAGGTTGTATTGCCTACAGGTCAGGCATTGTATCATCACAGCTGAGAGAACTTTGTGAGCCTTAAAAGGCCGGTTGACTGCACAACAGAAAATGTTAGTGTATTTAATTGGCGAACAAGAGGACATTTTTTTGTCAAATTGGATGTACTGCTCAGTAAGACAGCACTAACATTCCGTAAGACTTGAAGGTAAAAAAAAATGGTATGCAATTACAGAGTGAACACTCCTATTATTTCTATGGAGGTGGGATGTCTTAACACCGGTTTTTTATAGGTTGAAGATCTCGATAACCCGAAACACTATCCAAAGAATCTTGGTTTAATTCCCCGCCGTTTCTGATATTTTGCGAAAATTCCATTTCTAAACTCGATTTTCAATAGCGTTTATCTCACTTAGGAATTGAGCTAGGCAATAAGTTGTACTGCAAATGCCTACCTCATTTTCCACAAGAATTCTCCTCGCGAAATATTTCGGATGAGTTTCCGAACAGCCTGATGTATTGACGCCTACGGCGTCTCTAGATTTACTCGTCCGTACTCAAGCTATAGTGGAGCTCACAGGCGGGTACGTCAGTCAGGATTTAGGGCCGGCAACCGTGACGAAAAGGGACAGCGCTAGGACGAAGCGACCATCGGCATGGGGAGGTCACGGTAGCAGGTGACATCAGGAAGAACACGAGTGCAGCGTCCAGGGGGAGATCCCGAAGCATTCACACGACGACGAACAAAACAACAAACCTCGAGGCAGAACAGAGGGACAGACGCCAGATTCCGCGAGCAGGCAGGAATGGCGAG
>NQII01002411.1:83277-106650 GCA_002778355.1 Clitarchus hookeri | reverse complement strand
GATTCGTTTCCAAATAGAATCCTTTAATTTTGTATTCATATAATCTGGGTGTTTTACGTCGTATAAACATTTTTCGCTTCGAACAGCTTCAATGAGTTCCTCCATTTTGCAAACACTCGCGCCACTGCCACTCGAAAACAATGTCTCGGTCACCTAGCCGACACGCGCGTACACGCTCATGTACGTGCCTGCGTCGACACGTGAGAGCAAATGCGGAGTTTGGTACTGCGCCATACGTTTTAAATACTGCCACTCGCACGCAGCTCGTGACGGCCAATGCGAGTGTGGGCATGTGCGGCAGGGCTAAGATCTTCCACTTTCATAAAAAATAATAGGGATGCCCACCCTTTGATTGCATACAATTTCTTCACCTTCACATTTTATGGACATTTTGTGCTGTCTCATTGAGCCGTACGCCCTACTTAGTAAAAGAGGTCCTCTTGTGGCAAGCGCCTAGGACACACCGTTTCCTTTGAAATGGCTCACAAAGTGTTCAGCTGTGATGTTGCAACGCCTGGCATGTAGGCAATACTCCCTACGAGTGGAGATAAACAAATCGTAAGTAACTGATATTGGGCCGACTAATCCCTGAAGCACGGATGAAACGCGGTAGACGGCGTGTGCTGGGCTTACATGTGTGACGGACTGCTCTGTAGACAGCAAGTCGAGGTTCACGCGAGAGGAATTAGTAAACATGCATCTGATGTATGGTGCGGCAAACTGCTGCAGGCTAACAGTGGTCCAGCACGTAATTCGTACCAGCAGAAATGCCGACTCCGCGTGACCTCTCATCACGGGATGTTAGTCGCAGTTGACCCCAGGGCATGAGGGATACAGTTACACTGGCAATCATACTAATTAATGCAGTTTTTTTTGTACTTGCTGACTCATGTGAACCTTTATGCCGTTTAAACAAGATGATGGCTACAAAGCACATTAATGCATATACCCAATACACGATTTTGTCACATAGGTACATCTTCCACGTAAGTCCACTTCAGTTCAGACGGCCTGATATCGGTTGCCTACTACGTTTTTTCTCCACGTGTAGGTTGTATTGCCTACAGGTCAGGCATTGTATCATTGCAGCTGAGAACTTTGTGAGCCTTAAGAGGCCGGTTGACTACACAACAGAAAATGTTAGTGTATTTAATTGGCGAACAAGGACATTTTTTTGTTAAATTGGATGTACTGCTCAATAAGACAGCACAAACATTCCATAAGACTTGAAGGTAAAAAAAAAATGGTATGCAATTACAGAGTGGACACTCCTATTATTTCTATGGAGGTGGAATGTCGTAACACCGGTTTTTTTTAATAGGTTGAAGATCTCGATAACACGAAACACTATCCAAGGAATCTTAGTTTAATTCCCCGCCGTTTCTGATATTTTGTGAAAATTCCATTTCTAAACTTGATTTTCAATAGCGTTTACCTCGCTTAGGAATTGAGCTAGGCAATAAGTTGTACTGCAAATGCCTACCTCATTTTCCACAAGGAATCTCCTCGCGAAATATTTCGGATGAGTTTCCGAACAGCCTGTATGTATGTAACAAGGAACACTGGCTTCAACGGCCATTAAATTTAAACAACTACACTCGCAATAAAATGCTGAGGTTCAATACTCTTTTTTTTTAATTCGCCGCTAACTTAACCAAGAGCCTGCACGCCACTGGGAGAACAGCCAACAAAATATTTGTTTGTATAGGACCAAAAAATGTGTTTAGTTGCCACTACAACATATTTTGTTGAATAAACAAAATGCGAAAAGCAACCGAATAAATTTTGCTCATCCAACAAAATACATGCTTGAATAAACCAAACCTGTGTTGGGCCAAACCTGTCAAATAATTTTTTTTTTTTTGCCACTCGTTTGATTGCCTGCGTGCGAAATTACAGCTTGAGAGTTAATTTTTATTTTTGCTACGATTAGGATACTTAGTGTTTGTAAGTGAATTTATTTATGCTTAATCACTACATAGTATAAAAGGAAGTCCCTGGCGCGCGTGTCTGTCTGTATGACTGCGCTAATCTCGAGAACCACTGAACGGATTTGGATGCGGTTTTTTACTGTTATGANGCGTCTGTCTGTATGACTGCGCTAATCTCGAGAACCACTGAACGGATTTGGATGCGGTTTTTTACTGTTATGATTTGCATTTATCGAGGAAGGTTTGTGTGTATTAAAATGTTCCCTAACACTTATAGGAGCTGAGCATTAACGGTATTAGTGAATCAAGTAAGGAAAAAAGTTTGCCGCCAGCGCGCTCTCATGGAATACGCTGCCTAATACTTTACAGATATAACAAAATCATGTACGAAAGAATTGTGTAAAATTAAATGATCAACAAAAATATCAGCGGTATCATATATCTATCTTTTTAATAGATAAATAGTAATAAGCGTATTTACAATTTAAATTACGCAGTAAAAACAAACGTAAAATTCACTGTGTTTTCTAACCATAAAGTTTGCAATTAAATAAGGCACAGGGTCAAACACTTAATGTGGCTCGAGTGGATTTGAGTGGAGCATGTTTTTCGCTCTGACAACTGTACGTAGCCCTTTCGCGTGTCACGTCAAACAGAAATCTTTTTGTGCTGGCGGTCGGAGGCAAAGCGATTAATGTTGTATAAAAAGAAATTTTCTAAACCACTATCATATATATAATATTGTTATATTAGAGATGTATGAATGTGGATAAAGCGAAGGAGGTAGGTATGTCAGGATCGTGGTAAATGGAGGTCCATAATCTCTGCCTACCCCTCTGGGAGACAGGCGTGACGTGTATGTATGCATGTTGTATATGATAGTAGTGTACTAATTTACTTTAATATAATATTGTAATTATCTTTTCCCAATTTATTTAATAGTGTATCGCTGTGAAAACTAAACTGTAACCGGGCGAGCCGGGCCCGGGTCGCTAGTAATGGTATAAACACCCTAATAAAATAAGTTCATCGGGAAACTAATGAGAAAAGCTGCATTCAAATATTTAATCAATATTTATTTGCACACGTTGTCCAGTGTTTGAGAATTATTTATTTTTAAATATTGCAATTTCGTCAGTAGTCACTTCAACTGAGGTCGCTAACGCGTAACGCTCGGGAGCGAGTACTTCGCCACGAAGGATTCAAGGGATCAGAAACTGATCATTCCTGCTTAACCGCGGCACTGAAACCATGGCGTCAGAGTACAAACTGGAAACCACTTCGCGAGGCCAAAAGCTGAGTGTGTCTACCGACGAGTAAACCGGTTTTTAAATTCCACTACGATTCCATTCGTGTACGAACTGGAACGTGTAATTATAAAATAGTGTCGAAGAGTATTCAGGTGTCTTGGTATTAGTCACTAACGATGCAGTAATTATCATCTTCTGCGTGTATTTATTATCTTCATGAACGACCAACTCTACAACGCTACTGCCGACTGCTGTGTTCGATGCTGACCCCGAATAATAACTCGAGTGTCCTGGCGCGTGATTCGTTGCCAGCGTCCTAAAACAGCACTGCCAGTCAAGATGAGCGGCTAAATTATCGTGGAAGGGTATTTGTGAACACCATTAGATACCGCTAGATAGCTTTTGAAGAGGCCTACTCTGTATCAACGCAGCTAACGAGGGCGGGAGAGAAGCTTTTTAAAGTCTATAGGGTGCCTGCATTCGTGATTTCTTTTCTCCACGCGGGCCCTCCTTCACAGAACATGGGATGGGGTTCTACATCCTGGTCAAAGAGAAACCTGCAAAATCTTAGGGGAAATGTCTTTTAAAGTACAATCCTTGCAACTATCCACAAGGTTTGTGTCAAAATGAATCCGCACCGCAAAGGGAACACGGTGAGGAAAACGGCATTCGATGCTGGAAACTTCGGTTCGAGTTCGAAGTTATATATTCGTGAAGCAGGCCTACACTTTAAGGAGAGACCATAGCGGTCGACACAACAATCCAAAAAATCTTTACAACCACTGTGACAAATGCCTAGGGCGTATCCAAGCTCGTGAGGGATGGAGGTCTTGCTAAAAATAAAATAACTATACTTCCAACTTTTCTGAAGCCCTGCTAAAGTTCTACTTCCAGTGTACTCCACCGCCTCATGCAAACAAAGCTCAACTAAGTCTAGGAAATTACACCAAAGGGACAACGCACCGGATTCGTGCGCACTCAGTAATAAAATATTCCCTAAGAACTATTTGTTACTAGGCATTACCAACACACCTATGTTCTCCGTTTTTATTCATATTAATTATAAACTAAATATTATATTTTATAGATCGAATATAAGTAAAAGTTCAATTTAACCGAAATGCGGTACTTTTATGTTAACATAATTATAAAACGCTTGCAATGTGACATTATCAGGAAACGACCAAACACGTCGCACACAAAGTGGTTTTTCAAAAAGTTTAATTCAAAAAGTGTGAAGAAATCTCTATAATTTTTATTTTCTCAATTTATTTACAATGGCATAAATATATACACAGCTATTTCAGAAATACAACTGCATATCCCTACCATCATCACTTACTAATCCAAACTGCGAGAGCCATTTTTTATGCCAATCTCAGTTATAATTGAAATCCGTATCAATGTATTTATACCGGCTACAGTCAATCTTCACCGATTAGTAACACACATACGAACAAAATGGAAATATTGTCATACATTTGCATATTTCCAAATGTCCGCCACTCGCGCATCAAGTCCCACTTTCTTACATTCCGGGAAGTCGAGTTTCAGTTTCTTCTGCACTTTGCACGCTGTTACTGCCCCGTCAGTCCATAGCCTAAAGGAGAGGTAGGCCGCTCATTGGTCTTCTGCGCATGTACCCAGCACTGACCTACCCCAAATTAACACAACTGTCAACGTCGCATGGTAAACAGTAATGAAAGCGTTTGTTTACATCTCAATTTTTTTTTAATAACAATCACTATTATATTAATAAAATACTTTAACAAATTTAAACTTAATAGAACTGCATTACAAATTGGTTGGAGGAAGTGTAAAAATAAATCAAAGCACTTGTTTATTAAACGGGAATTCTAACATCAAACCCAATTCACGCCGTTTTTGCAAGTCGTAAAGGCAGAAAAGCAGTTCAGTGTTGGGACACGGAGACTGGTTGTGCGCAGCCAGCGAGATCGGTCTATCGCATTTTGTCTGAGACAAAACACACGTCGCGGCTTACATAGCTAAGACTAGCTGTGCCCGCGGCTCCGCTCGCGTGGACTACACAATTATTGTTTAGTTATAGATAGATATGCTACTGCGGAGGTTTTTTTTTTTTTGCACAATTCTTTACTGCATGCTATTGTTCCATCTTTAACGGTTTAGACAGCTTATTGCAAGAGAGCGCGCTGGCGGCAAACTTTTTTCCGACCTGATTCACTATTATCGTCACTGCTTATTCCTTATGTTACTTTACGTAACAAAATATATACTAAAACCTGGCCAGAGAACATAGCTATTATTTTTAAAAAAAAATAAACACGTAAATCGGATAAGTGTTTCTCGGGTGATAAGCGCACAGACAGACAGACATACATACATACATAGAGACGTTGAGTTTTATACTATGTGTACATATAGATATATAGGACTTGTGACCTGGCCCATCAAGTTCTTCGGCCCTTTAGTTGAGCCGAGGGACGTGGCCGCCAGAAAATTCTTGCAACGGCTCCCAAGTGATGCATTCTTCCATAAACGGCAGTGACGTCACTACAGTTAGCGCTATCGCGGCCCCACGGGTAAATGTGGCATCCTGGGGAGGATAATGCTAAGCCCACCCGAGGGGGCAGAAGGACACGAAGTCGAAGCAGCCGCGCGTAACACTCTGTGTTTTAAGCTGGCGGCCTGGTTGAAGGAATTTTGCACGTCCGAGAGCGTGGGAGCGCTAAGAGCAACTGAGATACGCGCATCAACACTCTCATCACCTCTACGAGCAAAGCACTGAACTGGCGTGCAGTCTTGCCGTCCATAACGCGCCTCTACGAGACTTTCAGCGGAGACCCTACCATTTTATGACGTAATAATAAAAATAAAAGTTTGATGCACGTCCCTATTCCTTTTTTAATGTTTTGTACAGGAATGTTCATATCTAAAAAATGATCGTGAAAACACCCGTTTGACCCATTTCCACTATCACAAAAACATGCTTCAGAGAGAAACGGAGGAAATGAAAAACGTATATGTACATACCTACACGTAAACTTTCTCAAATGCTATTCGTAAGCAGACCTCACTCAGACACGTTGGACGGTTTTTTAATAAAACGTTTTCTGCTGGAGCTCTGCACACCGTTCGGCGGCCTACCCAGGCAGCCACCTTAGTGATAAGAAATACGCGAACAAGTAGCACAATGACGACACTTTCAATTCAGATGTAAGTCTCATGAACAGTGTACAGAAACAAGGTGGGGGGGGGGGATCAAGTTGCATGTTCTCTGGATATACCTGAAGTATTTTTATGCAACTGGGCACAGCTTACGATGAACACTGGAAAAGCCAGTATTAGTCAATTTAGAGGAACCCGCTAAAAAATAAATAATTTTTAGCATATTGAAATAGTTTGGTTTTAGTATTTTATGCATAATAACGCGTCAAAATCGTAATTTCATTGTTTCTGAAACGCGCAAATAAATCACTATATTTAGAAATCAAATAAAGGGAGCTGACAGGTACTGTTTTAATTAATTATAAGACGAGATTAGCGAACGTGTACAAAAATTTACGGCCAGCTTAAAGAAAAAATTACGAACACAAATGTTTTGCGCTCAGCGATTAAAAAAAAAGTATTAGTAAAATTGTAGAACCTATCTTTTTTTAATTGGTTTGATAATAACTTACATGTAATGTCAAGTTGAAAAATACTTGACACAAGTAGAAAATAAATAAATTTTTGCAGTCAAGCACCCTCAATGATTNTGTAATGTCAAGTTGAAAAATACTTGACACAAGTAGAAAATAAATAAATTTTTGCAGTCAAGCACCCTCAATGATTCCCGAAGCCCTGTTCACTGATGTTGTTATGATTTGAGTGCCCTTTTGTGTGCACAGCATGTCGTCGTCGCCTTATGTGGACTAGCGGATCAGGACGACCTTTCAAGGGGGTTTACCCGCACAGTCTTCTGTATACGACTGTCGCGCACACGTGGAACGTTGTGCGGGAGTAGTTACGATGTAACAGTTACTGTAGAGTAACAGTTACTGTATAGTAACTGTTACTATAAAGTAACTGTTACTATACAGTAACTGTTACATTTAACAATCGTCCTGATAAATCAGTGGTTCAGAAAAAAAAAAACAGAACTTCATAAACTAGCAGAGCCGACGAAGACATAAATAGCCAGTAATTAACGGTCTCTTACATTTTACTCTTAAGAGATAAAAGTATAAAATTTCGAGAGAGAAACAAGATGTTTGACGTCTTTCTCCCAACCAAACAATAATACCCATTACTAACAGAAAATAAGCAGGATTAGTAACAACTTGCACACCAGAAGCCTGACATGAAACCAAAGAACAAATGTAGATTTCCATTCATTATACAAACAGGTGCTAACCTGGAACTTCCTGCGCACGCATTTTTGATGTTATGTAAACTTCGTTCCCAACGCATTGGAAATACGCGTATTTTCAGTGTTCTCTTACGAAAACAACGCCAGCGTAACGCAAATTTCCGTATATCCTGCATGCTAAAATCATTATTTTGAAGCCCTTCGACGCAGGCAAAACCGGCTGCCGTGTTTGAAAACTAACGGACTGTGGGAAATGTGTACACTCCACTTAAAATAAAAATTAGCATCGCTTGCGACGTTACCTTGAGCGGTACCGGTTCCTGTGTCAACAGTCTGATCGAGTTAATTAGCGAGATGCCATGGCTAACTCGTTCGAAGTATACAACATGTTCAATAGCAGAAAATATTTTTTTTTTTTTTTCCTGTTTTATTCACGGTTGGGTTTAAGTCACTCTAGGTAGTGTTTGCCTCCACCCCCTTGTTTTTTCTCACCCAATCACAAGCTCTATCTCTTATCCGAAATAAGATGTGTTAACATTTATAATTAAATAAATATTACACTGCACGAACAAACAGACCCATTTTAATTCATGCTTGAATGACATCTTATATTTCACATTATTTTACGTTTAACACTTTCTTCGGTGCGAAGTCATTGATAACATAATCGTAGTCTCTGATTAAATATATCCGCTACAGTGTANGTTTAACACTTTCTTCGGTGCGAAGTCATTGATAACATAATCGTAGTCTCTGATTAAATATATCCGCTACAGTGTAAAGAACGGAAACAGCAATCAGTCTTGTCGTCCGTTTTGGCCTGCTGTTGACCAGAGGTAGTTCTTGATTATCTCCATCACCATAGTAAATCCGCGTGTGCTTAATAAGCAAGTAATTTTTTTTGTAAAAATCCACACNTCTTGATTATCTCCATCACCATAGTAAATCCGCGTGTGCTTAATAAGCAAGTAATTTTTTTTGTAAAAATCCACACCGCCCATCCCGCTTCTGTAGAAACCCGCCGCCTTAGATTACTACTTTGGTTGTAGGTCTAAATACAACCCTGGTTTTATCACTGAATGCAATACCGTAGAGGCTGTTTGAGTTATTCTCCAAGTTGTTTTGGAGTTAGTATTGCTGGTTCACCATAAGCCTACGGTATCTCTGCAATCGTTTGTCCGTGACGTGCGGCGAGCCATGTAATGAAACTCTATAGCCTTTTCACGGTTTCTTCGCACTTTTTGAATCAAACCTTTGAAAAAACCCCCCAACGTATGACGTGTTTGTGTCCTAAAAAAATGACACGTATTACAAGTGTCTGATAATTGTGTTATTATTATAAGTACCCTATTTNTGTAATGTCAAGTTGAAAAATACTTGACACAAGTAGAAAATAAATAAATTTTTGCAGTCAAGCACCCTCAATGATTAACGAAGCCCTGTTGACTGATGTTATTGTTATGATTTGAATGCCCTTTTGTGTGCACGGCACGTCGTCGTCGCCATATGTGGACTAGCGGATCAGGACGACCTTTCAAGGGGGTTTACCCGCACAGTCTTCTGTATACGACCGTCGCGCACACGTGGAACGTTGTGCGGGAGTAGTTACGATGTAACAGTTACTGTAGAGTAACAGTTACTGTATAGTAACTGTTACTATAAAGTAACTGTTACTATACAGTAACTGTTACATTTAACAATCGTCCTGATAAATCAGTGGTTCAGAAAAAAAAAAAACAGAACTTCATAAACTAGCAGAGCCGACGAAGACATAAATAGCCAGTAATTAACGGTCTCTTACATTTTACTCTTAAGAGATAAAAGTATAAAATTTCGAGAGAGAAACAAGATGTTTGACGTCTTTCTCCCAACCAAACCATAATACCCATTACTAACAGAAAATAAGCAGGATTAGTAACTACTTGCACACCAGAAGCCTGACATGAAACCAAAGAAGAAATGTAGATTTCCATTCATTATACAAACAGGTGCTAACCTGGAACTTCCTGCGCACGCATTTTTGATGTTATGTAAACTTCGTCCCAACGCATTGGAAATACGCGTATTTTCAGTGTTCTCTTACGAAAACAACGCCAGCGTAACGCAAATTTCCGTATATCCTGCATGCTAAAATCATTATTTTGAAGCCCTTCGACGCAGGCAAAACCGGCTGCCGTGTTTGAAAACTAACGGACTGTGGGAAATGTGTACACTCCACTTAAAATAAAAATTAGCATCGCTTGCGACGTTACCTTGAGCGGTACCGGTTCCTGTGTCAACAGTCTGATCGAGTTAATTAGCGAGATGCCATGGCTAACTCGTTCGAAGTATACAACATGTTCAATAGCAGAAAATATTTTTTTTTTTTTTTCCTGTTTTATTCACGGTTGGGTTTAAGTCACTCTAGGTAGTGTTTGCCTCCACCCCCTTGTTTTTTCTCACCCAATCACAAGCTCTATCTCTTATCCGAAATAAGATGNATCACAGGCTCTATCTCTTATCCGGAATAAGATGTGTTAACATTTATAATTAAATAAATATTACACTACACGAACAAAAAGACCCATTTTCATTCATGCTTGAATGACATCTTACATTTCACATTATTTTACGTTTTAACACTTTCTTCGGTGCGAAGTCATTGATAACATAATCGTAGTCTCTGATTAAATATATCCGCTACAGTGTAAAGAACGGAAACAGCAATCAGTCTTGTCGTCCGTTTTGGCCTGCTGTTGACCAGAGGTAGTTCTTGATTATCTCCATCACCATAGTAAATCCGCGTGTGCTTAATAAGCAAGTAATTTTTTTTGTAAAAATCCACACTGCCCATCCCACTTCTGTAGAAACCCGCCGCCTTAGATTACTGCTTTGGTTGAAGATCTAAATCCAACCCTGGTTTTATCACTGAATGCAATACCGTAGAGGCTGTTTGAGTTATTCTCCAAGTTGTTTTGGAGCTAGTATTGCTGGTTCACCATAAGCCTACGGTATCTCTGCAATCGTTTGTCCGTGACGTGCGGCGAGCCATGCAATGAAACTCTATAGCCTTTTCACGGTTTCTTCGCACTTTTTGAATCAAACCTTTGAAAAACCCCCCCAACGTATGGCGTGTTTGTGTCCTAAAAAAATGACACGTATTACAAGTGTCTGATAATTGTGTTATTATTATAAGTACCCTATTTATAGTTAAATAGAAATTTTATTTATTTTCCGTCAATAAAATATAATATTTAATTAATCATTAATATGAATATACACAGCGAGAAAAAAAAAAGGTGTGTTGGTAATGTCTAGTAAGAAATAGTTCTTTTGGAAAATAACATTACACTGAGTGCGCACGAATTCTATGCGGTGTCCCTTTGGTGAAATTTTCTATACTTGGTTAAGTTTTGTTTGCNAGTGTGTTGGTAATGTCTAGTAAGACATAGTTCTTTTGGAAAATAATATTACACTGAGTGCGCACGAATTCTATGCGGTGTCCCTTTGGTGAAATTTTCTATACTTGGTTAAGTTTTGTTTGCATGAGGCGGAAGAATAGCCTGGAAGAATAACTTCAACAGGGCTTCAGAAAAGTCTCAGGTAACTAGGAATAGCCTTTAGTCATCATTCCTCCTCTTTCTACTAGTCGAACGTACGTGCCACTGTGGTGTGTCAAGTGCGAATCCAAGTCGAACAAACGTTACACTGATGTGTTCGGGGGTGAATACGAATCGAACGTATGCACCACTGTAATGTGTCAACGAAGGAGAGGCCTCGGTCAAGCAATATACCTCCAACAAGTTTTTTAAGTACAATTTTACACGTGTATGTGTCCTGCGACGTGAGCATAATTGTAGCTAGGAGGTATCAGTGTGGGACTTGTTACTAAAAGTGAAATTCCATCCTTGTAGAAAAGTTCTGTAACACATACTTAGAAGTTTGTAAGTTGTTACAGAAAAATTCACAGTTGTTATATGTTTTCCACAAGTCTAAGATCCTGGGCATACATTGAATATATGTGCATTTTAATGAAAATATAATTTATTTTTCAGCTTCAATTCTGGTTTAAGTTTTTTTTTTTTTTTTTTTTGTGGTTGTGGTGATTTCGTAATATAAAATATGTGGATGTTTGTGAAGAAACAAGTTTGTGGCAGTTGATTCCTTTGAATTTAAAGATAAATTCAGGTTAGGTACTACACAATTTGAAAATGTTTTCAGGGAACTGGCCAGTTTCCTTGAAAACTAAACCAGCAGATTTTGCTGTTTTCCAGCAGAAAAAATATTGCCGTAAATTAGAACACTATAAAAGTACACTTGTTACGGTTGTTAGTTAACTAGTATTTTAGAACACATCTGTCTGTAATTGTATAGTTACTATGGATTATTGCAAAGTGTCTTCTCTCAGCTTGTGTCACATCACTTGTTGCTACAAGTCTGCAAGTTAACAAGTTTTAGACTTATGAACTTATGGGAGTTGTGATGCAGGTCCCTGGCAGGCGGCATCCCTCACAGCATCCACAAAATCTCTCGACATTGCTGGCACCAGCTAACACCATCCGTGCGCTCGGGTTAGGGGTGGGTATTAAGGGCACTGCCTACCAGCTGGCAGCTGCGAAATTTCAATAGGAAATCCCGTGTTAAGGAAATTTCGCGTCTGTGCGTAAATTTTAAAGATGTGCGTTTCAAACGAACTGTATTCTTCGCGAATTTTTTAGGAGAAGATCCCTACGCGCGTATATTTTCAATATAGATATGCAGTGTTTTTTTTTTTTAACATACATTTTAAAAATTCCTTGCAAACAGAATATACATGTTATGGAAACATTCCTGTTGTAGGTAACTTCTCGTGGGGGGAAAAAAAAGGTACAGAATACATTTTGTTTTAAACGCCTAGCTCTAAAATTAACGCACTGAGGCGATATTTCCTTAACAAAGGATTTCCTATTTAAATATTGTAGCTGCCAGCCGATCACCAGTGTCCTTAAGGGAGTGAATGAGGGGAGACCTACAGTACAAACGTCAACGGAGCCACCATATGGAGGCAAAACAAAGCGCGCGCGGGGGTTCGACCAGGCACTGCCAACTCGCATACGGAACGAACCCGTACCGAAGATACCCGAAGACCAGATTCTGCAGTCTCACCAACTTCAACATTTAAAAAAAATTGTTGCATATTTTAAATGTTTACCACCTGCGTTTCGCGTAAATACTGTTACGCGCGTATTCTCGCACTGGGTGCGGGCGCCGTGTTATCTCGTTATGCGCGGTACCGACGCTGTGGAGGGTGACCCACATCAACACCGCCCCCTCCCCCCCCCCTCAAAANTATGTCGTCGTCCGGCGGCCGGGGGAATGATTTACAACCGACCTGGCTGGTGTCACAGTCCCTCCTCCCCCCTTCCAGGAGAGTAATCGACTTGAGAGGAGGAGTAAAAATTTTCTGGTTATCATTTTCCTCGGCATAACGCTGCATCTGAAAATGGTTCTCGACCGGGCCGACGCTCTATAAATACCGCCGCAACTGGGGTACCAGCAGTCTTTGTGGTATATATCTGGCTGAAGTGCGGTACTCAGGCAAAGTCTGGTGCAGCGTGAGACGTCAGCGGTAAGAAAGGACGACAGCTGAGGGCGCGAGATGACGGCAGACGTTCGTGTGTGTGTGTGCGTGTGTGTGTGTTGTAGACAGACGAGAGGGCGTGGTACCCGACGAGTAGAGTGCGATTGTGCATGGAGTCGCACGGAATGGTCTAGAAGATTCCGGACTGGTGGAATCTGGACTGAATTAAGGTGGCACTGCATGAACATGTAATACGGACTTTATTCTAAATATTGCAACTGTCAAATATGGACATATAACTTATAAAATAATTAAATGGTTTTTTATACACTTTATTGAGGCTGATTATGGGTACTTGATTGCATTAATTTATGTGAGGTGATGGACGGTTATGTAAATATTAATTGTAAACAGCTAGTCATAGCCATTTATTGTGAGATGTTAAGTCGGGAGTATTTTCTTTGTTGTGTTTGTACATAAACTAAGACATTATTATTAACACTTTTTTTAAAATTAAGATCTCCATCCCTTAAATAAACTGGCTAAGTCGACTGACTGCGAAATTTGAACAATACACAATACACGAACCAGTAGATTTTCTCTTTAGATATCGTAAAAACACGTGCTTCGTTGCACATTTTCATATTGGAGGTGGTAGCACGGCCTTCGTCTACGTCTCACACACATCCGTAAGTTCGTGCCACGTGCATTTTCGTAAATATTTGCATGAAACTTTTTATTAAAAGTTTCATTTTCATAGGTCTCATATTCTTAAACGTATTCGTGGTGTGACGTAACTGCGGCCCAGTAAACGTAGGCCAGCATTAGAATTAAAAAACGAAATAAAGTTACAGGCTGACGTCATGATGTTTGCCAACATAAAGAAAAATAACTTTCGTATAGTTTTCACTGTGTTCTAACGTTGGCAGAACCTACTTCGGCATACGTATAAATGAACAAGGTAAAGGTGCGCACACACCGGGAGAGCACAACGTTCATGAACATTCGACGAATGCTCACTGAAATTCGCCAGATCAATGCTCGTTTGGCGTGGATGATGAACCGAGCACGCCAGAACACTACGAATGCACGCGAACTCTATCCGCGAGAAGTCAAAGGAATTCGTGTGCTCGGGTAAGGTTAGATCTACTCAGGTTAGGAACAAAACGAGTTTTCTGATGGGAGAGTTTGGCATTTGGAAAAATTTCCGCCGCTAGGTGCGCAGTGTTCCAAAGAGGTAACTTTAAATTAAAAGTTTAAACTACGTAAATTATAAAAGAGAAAAATCTTACTTAGTTACGTAGTAATTTAATGTGTGATTTATGATTATTGCAATTATTTGTTTTTAACGTAGAAAATAGAGAAAATCCTGTACACATGCGACACTAGCGCTTACCTAGTGGCGAAAAATTTTATAGTTCCCAAACTAAAAGCGTTTAGCTTCCCAACCCGAGTAAAATAAACCTTAGCTCGGGAATTTCCCGTTGTCGCGAGCATTCGACGAACCAGCGCCCGTTGAGACATCGGCCCGTACCGAGGCGTTGTAGTGCGCATAGACTAAAGATGAAGTAAACCGCTTATTCGTCTTCTGCGCATGTACCGAACACTGACCCACTCCAAAGAAACACAACTGTCAAAGTCACATGGTCAACGGTGATGAACAGGTTTGTTTACACCTTAATTATTAAACGACAAGCAATATTATGTTAATAAAATACTTTCACCAACTTGAATTTGATAAAACTGCATTACAAATCGGTTAGATGAGGTATAAAAACATCTCAAAGCACTTGTTTACTAAACAGTGCTCTAACCTCAAATCCAATCCACGCCGGATTGGCAGAAAAGCAGTTCAATGTTGGGACACGAAGATTGGTTGTGCGCGGCCAGCAAAATCGGTCTACCTCATCTCTAGTATGTGGTAGTGTGTGCGGACTGCCATATGAAAACATGCTTTTCTTTATTTTTGCCGAAAGGTCCGTTCCGATAGAGACACCTTTTCAGAGTACTCCAAAGCTACTAAAAACGGCTTTTTCAAAGAGATGTATCTCAAAATATACGCATCAGATACATACAAAACTACTCAACGGCCTTGCACTGAACCTTCCTACTGACTTTCCACCGATAAAATAATAAGGTCACCGCTTAAAGCCCCCATAGTTCAGAGCATTACGCTCAGCGGCGAGGGCGCACTTGATGCGCGTGGCAGTGTCGCCCTTATCTCCCCCGCGCTTCTCGACCTCAAACACGGAAAAATGCTCCAGGTAGTCGGGAACCTTAAGGTGGTCGCCTGGTTTAAGGAATTTTGCACGTGTGAGATATAAAAGCGTTGGAGCGGTAGGGGCGACAGAGACATGCGCATCAACTCTCTCATCGCCTCTACGCGCAAAGCACTGAACTGGCGTGCAGTCTTGCGTCCTTAACGCGCCTCTGTGAGACTTTCGGCGGAGACCCTACCATTTTATGGCGTAATAATAAAAATAAAAGTTTGATGCAAGTCCCTATTCCTTTTTGTAATGTTTTGCATAGGAATGTTCACGCCAAAATTAACCGTGAAAACACCCGTTTGAGCAATTTTCACTATCACAAAAATATGCGTTAGAGAGAAATGGAAGAACAGCAAAACGTATACAGACGCGTAACGTTTCTTAAATGCTATTCGGAAGCAGACCTCACTCAGACACGTTGGGCGGTTTTTTAATAAAACCTTTTCTGTGCTGGATCTCTGCACGCCGTTCGGCGGGCTACCCAGGAGGCCGCCTTAAGGTTCTCGTTATTCGGTTGAGTTGCAACTCTATCCTCGTACGCTCCTCGTGTTCGACTGGCCGCCCCAGACGACAACCGACGGGCATGCACTTCGCGATACGGGCAGCCCCCCCTGTGGCAGGCAGCCACGGCACACAAGGTCGGAACATTCTTTGGCAGCCGCTCCCGCCGGGAGGTTCTGGGGACGTCCCCTCTCTTGTGCCTCGACGACGGTGATTAATAAGCACCCCTCCCCCCTCACACCACTCCTGCGATGCTAAAGACTGCGTGCCGTCCCGCCAAGAGTGGTCTCTACCCGGGAGCAGCTATGCACAGACAGGCCATGCAGATAAGTGCCAGGAAGGGTCCGCCATTGTTGCTGCCAACCCCGCAGCGTAAAATCTATTAGGTAATCACTCACCGAACTGTCACTAAACATTTTAGGACTCACAGAAACTTTATGAAGTAAAATATATTAATGCATTGCGTAGCTGACTATTTTCGTAATTCAATTTTTTCTTTTAAATTTTCAAGAGGAAATTCGTTTTGACCCTGCAGGGCGCCATTGATGACTACTTGATTATGCAATATTGTTAAACATTTGTAAAAGATAAATTTATTGTAAGCTGCAATAAACTTGTGGAATGTATGTGAAAAAAAATTGAAGTCAAACAGTTCAGAAGTCTGGAGTTTGTAATAGTATTTCTTTCGGACGTTTAAAATTTTCACAATTAGTTTGGGGTTAACATTTTTTGCAACAGAGCACTCGAAGTCTTATTAAAAATATTTTCGTACATATGAGTGGATAATGTTAAATACATAAACACAGCAAACATATTAAAAACCTTTTAAGAACCTCTCTTAACGTCTTTGAAAGAATTACGAAGAAACAGTGTTCAAAGACACGAAACCTGCCCAACGGACAAACAGTTTCAAATAAAAGGGGTGCCACCAAAACGGATTTATAACCGCACCAAGTTTCATAAACCAAAAATAGCCTACCATATTACTTTTTCGATGAAATGCGTTTGTACGAATTAAAGAAATATAACCGTAATTATAAACATGTGTTAATGTATGCAAAATTTAATTCACTTTACAAATTCTTCAAGTTTGTATTTTTAATGTTGGTATACACGTAATAGTCAAAGCTTAATAAGAACGTGTAGACCCTATCCAGTATCACCCCCATGGGATAGCCTCTAGGAGCCATGCCTCCCTCCTCCCAACCCCCTCCACAAACCCACAATGATGTCTAGGCTAAAAGGAAAACACACAAGTTTGAAAAACAACATTATCTACAAACGAACTTCCCCAAATAACACATTTTATCTGCAAATGTAATACAGTTTAATTATGTGTGATATCCCACACTGTTTTTACAAGAAACAATAAATATGATATCAAACAATATACTTAATTGATTCGTTGAAAATGGGTTGTTATTGAACCATCTTGGAACTAATTATATAAACAGGTATTCAAGAAATGGAGTATCTAAAAATAAATATAGATTGTAATTTAAAAGAAAAGGTTTTACAACACAAAAATTTCTTGGAGTTTAACTAGATCATAAATTTAATTGGAGAAGAACCACTAATGGAAAGAAAAAAAAAAGAAAAAAAAAGTCCTTCGGATTTTGAAAGAGCCATAATGTATTGAAAATTGTCTATTTCTCATTTATTAGAGTATGAAATAAGGTATGGAATAATTTTCTGGGGATCATCTGTATTAATAAAGTGTTTTTACTGCAAAAACACTTTATTTGTGTTTTTGCCAGTAAAACTCCTTTCTTTGTAAAAGAAAGGAATTTTGACATTCGCATCTACACACACACACACACACACACACACTATATATATATATATATGTGTGTGTGTGTGTGTGTGTGTGTGTATATATATACACACACACAAAAATATCACAAATACTTTGTTTTATTCACCACAAGCTATATTTAAATGAGCACAATGATGATACTAAGATTTAAAAATAATGATAATTTCTTTCCATAAAACGGCAGTGTATGAAAAAAGCGTAAAAGGGATGGGTGTTAAATTATATAAGTCACCACTTAATCTTAACACTTAATCTTAAAAACTTTTAACCGTACGTATACAATTTAAAAATACATTTTTAAAACGTTTAAAAGAAAATTTTTTCTGTAGAATTTAGTAAAAATATTGATAAGAAATCTTACCAACACATTTGGGTATGTATTGTAATTTATAATTTGCATTTGATATTAAATCCGTTTGCAACTGGAATTTTTTTTGTATTTATTCTTGTGTATTGTAAAGAGTATTATATCTCTGTAGATAATTTAATTCCATTTGATATTATCTGACAAGTCCTATACTACACAATATACTTGTATAATATGTCATGTGTACATACTATTGTAGTCAAACGGGATGAAAATAAGATTGGATCAAATACCTATCATACAGGCCACAAAGTGTTCCAGTAGTGATGTGAGTGATGTGACATTGCGCCGTTAAAAGCGATTGTGAAAAAGGAAATGATTTTTAATTGTTTGATAAAAGCGATAACTAATTTTTTTCACGCGGACAAAAAAGAATGTTTCAATAACCTGACTTTGAGAATTATGATATTGATGCTGTCTGTATAAATATAGCCTGGTGTGCCATGGAAAATTGTATTAAAATGCAACTACAAATACGTATAACGAGTATTGTATCGTATCAGGAAAAATGTGGCGGCGTGCCTTCCTCCAAAATCTTGTTGCGCCTCTGGGTCCGCCAACCGTGACCCAGTGATAGGGAACGGTTAAATTAACCCTTGAGGGCTCTTCCTACCAAGTCTGCGACCCGCTGAGTTTAAATAGGTCATTATTATCAAAGACGTTACTTCTCAATGCATCAATTTTAAAGAACGAACAAAAAATATTCAAAGCAACTTTCTCAAAGAATGCTGACACGTTAAGAAGTTTTTGAAAATTTTATTTATTCATCATTCTTTCGTCAAGCGTAAGTTTTAATGTAAGGTTTTAGAAAAAAAAATTTAACATAAAAATCGGCAAGATTTTTAGATGTGTCATTATTACTTTTTAAAAAAAATTAGTAATTAGTAACATTAGTAATATCGTTTACAAATACATCTAATATTTGATTTCATAAACATCGATTTCAGCCATGAAAGTTATAATTTTTATAACCCAAGTTAATGTAGCATGCATAAAAATCAAATATTAAAAAAACGGGTTCAATCACAGGTCGGGCCACTCCTGGATTTTCGCAAGTGGGAATCGTGCCGGACGATGCCGCTGGTCGGCGAATTTTCACGTGGATCTCCAGTTTTCCACCGCCCTTGCATTCCGAAGCTGCTGCATTCTCACTTCGCTTCAACCTTATCTGCTCTCAAGACCTCGCTGTTAATAGCCGCCCAAATCTCTCCATCTCCACTCCATTAATTAGCAGCACCAAAATTTGTTTTGCATAAAGTCATACCAATTACTTAATGGCCACGTGACTGGTACGTTAAGGGTCTCATAATAACTCTGATATATTTTCATTTATTTCCTGCAACCCTGGTGTCGCAAGTAAAATCCAAAATGAGTTTTGTCCTTTACTGTGTAGTTTACATGAAACGCTCAAAAATGACAGCAAAAGATGTGTGTTCTACAGCGATCTGATCCATACAACAGATATTAAGATTTAACATTTCCACGCAGGCGTTTTACGATATATACGCATTTCGTATCCTTCCGCCTCGTGCAAAATTAGCTTTGCCCTGACACATGAGGCGTATTTGGAACTATGTAGTTACCTAGGACGGGCGATTTTTAGTAGATAAAAAGTTACTGCACACCGACGATCAAGTGAGATTGAAAGGAATATAAAAAAGAATTTTTCAAAAATTTCTCATTAAAATATTAACAAAAGAAGTATAAATTAATTTTATGTCCGAGCTTTATAACATTTACGCTTCACACATTACATATAACACCCCCTCTCATCGATTTAAGAGAAGATCCAAGTTAATAGAAAGTACATACACATAATTATTTGTAAAATTCCGTACTCAGAAATACTTTATTCGAATACTGCATATCGCCACAGTTAAAACTAATATCCCACATCAACGGAAATAACCGCATAATAACTGAACGCAGTTACTGATTAGACACTAATTTAAAATGTGTTCTACCGTAGTTATTTCTTAGCTTTGCTAGTTTTTATTTTCAAATCCGTGCAGAATGCAAGACCTTTTTTGTGCGTGATCTTAGCGTGTGCTTGTGTTCCAGGTGCAAAGGCGTTGACGCCTAATCGACACTTGGACCATTTCGGAAGCTTGCCTTTCCGCAATCCTGCTCAATTTTTCTCGGCCGGGACTATCCCTCCTCACACCCTCGCCGGTCCAACCACTGACCATTCATGCTGTCTTGTCCCTTTCCACTCTAACCCTTCCCTCCCACGCCCCTGTACCCTGCCAGCAACAAAAAACCCGCCAACAGCTACCACCTTGACTGCGGTTTCGTGCCTTGTCCGAATTCTCGCAAAGCAGTGGCGTATCCACCAGGATTGCCAACCATTAACGAGCGATTGGAGGGATTTGGGTGGCTCTTAACATCGAGGTCTTGAGAGCCGACGAGGGTTAAAATGAGGCGAGAAAGGAGCAGCGCTGGAATGCAAGGGCGGGGGAAACGGGAAATCCCCGAGAAAACCCGTCCAACAAGCAACATCGCCCGGCACGAACCCGGTTCAACTTGGTGGGAGGCGAGCAGTCTAACCACTACACTACCGCGGCCCCTTTTACAGGAGCGAGAGGACTCCCTAGCAAAATATTGTCTGTAAAATCAGTGTATGCGTATACGTGTATCGCAGTAAATAAATGGTCTGGGAATAAGAGTTTTTTCCAGGAAAGGTAAAAAAAAAAAAACTATTATCTACAGACGCAACTTTTTTACTTTTATACTATTTAATATACTTGAAGAGAAAAATATAGTGAGAACTGTCCAATCGCGCATTTTTTGGGTTTTCCTGTGCAGTTTCCGTTACGGAAAAGGAGACAAGGGCAAAGTGGCATCTGTAGTTTAATCCACTGACATCCTGCGTAATCATGTTGCCGCCTTTTTTTTTTAATTGGAAAATTCCCTGGCGTTTCCCTGATTTCCAGACAAAAATAATCTTTTTTCCATGACATTTTGCTAACATTTTTCAGTAAGGATTGATGCCTTGCTGCATTACAACACACTTTTACGCCAAAATACTTCTCTGATCTTACAAAATTGCTCCCCAAACAAATTGTAAAAGAAAATGTGTAAGCATTTTTTGTCCACAGTCTAAACAATTGTATACGATTCTAGAAGCGATGCACGCTTGAAGATAGAACTGCCAAATATAAGCATGCCTTTCACAGGATTCCCTGACATTTAGCTAACTTGTTCAAAATTTCCCTGGACATTTCAACTGTTTTCTAGACGAGTGGCAATCATTGGAAATACTATCGAAGTGTTACAGATCTGATTTGCGAGAAATTCAACTTCCTTGGAATGCATCTCAATAGTTGGGAGGTCCCGCTGCAGTGCTTCCGTACGACCCGGCGTGACCTTCACACTTTTAAAATTTCTAGCAGAGATTCTCCCCGCGATCCTCGGCTTGCTGGTGAAAGCCGGGTGAAATCAGGCAGAAAAACCCCCACCGCCAAAAAAAAAAAATCAACAGGGAGCCGAGCTGAGCTGATGGCCCGCTGACAAACTTCAACCAGAGGCCTTCACGCCGTGATCGCCTGTAGTAACTCCCCCACCCTCCTATGTACACATCCTGGTGGACGGGCTTCCCAGAACGACTGCGCTAACAGGGAGACGACGAGACAAGCCAGGGCGCGATCGTCGCAAGCCCCGCGTCAAACTGAACATTCGTCACGATCGATATCGATTTGTAAGTCGGATCCCTTGTCTGTCTCGTCGCGGAGTAATAATTACAAACACGCGCGCCGCCCGTAAATGGGGCCCTTAACTATATTACTTCACACAGTGCGATTTTCAAACCGTAACGCCGGACATGCTGACAAGAGTGTGGAACGAGTTTGATTATCGCGTAGATGTCGTTCGGGCCGCTCGTGGTCGTCACATTGAACATTTATGAAGATATGGTAAACAAACTTCACGGTTTCCACGGTTCATTTGATTGGTAAATCAAGAGGTTGTAGGTTGTTTGGTTTTGACATTATAGGCCTTCAAAGTTGCGGTATTCTTTTATACTCAGCCTGTATTATTATCGTTATCAGTTATAGCCAGACCACTGTGCTTGTGTTGCTTTTTGTATGTGCTCAACGCTATAACTGTGAATGTGTGTAACTGTGAATGTCTGTAACTGTGAATGTATGTAACTGTGAATGTGTGTAACTGTGAATGTCTGTAACTGTGAATTGTAGCCCGGCCCTAAGACCGGCTCTTGCTCATTCACCACTTGCCTCATCGCCTCTATGCGCAAGGCGCTCAATTTGGGTGCAGTCTCGGCTGAACGTGACTTAAAGCGGTGACTGTATTATTTATAGGACGCTAATAAAGATAAAAGTATGATGCGTGTCTAAAGACAATTGTAAATTTTCTGTGTAAAAAATTTAGCAGGCAAAAACTATTCTCAAAACACCCGTTTTTAGCCATTTTCCGTGCCAAAAAAAATTATCCCTGGAGTTAAATAAAATGAGAACTTGAAACGCATCTTTCGGCACAAAACATTTATTAAATGCTTTTCGTGTTTATACACCACTACTAAATATCCGACCATTATTTAATCGCGAGTTTTCAACCAAACCACGGCATTTTCACTGTGGATTTGCAGTTTTTTTGTCTTTGAATACAACATTACACCTATGGTTGTGGAGGTGGGGGGGGGGGCTCATACCCGCAATCTTCAATTACACAAATATATTTTGTCGTCCTTCCTTTCTTTTCACTCTCCTTTCTAGCCTTCATTTTTGTTTTCTTCTTTCAACATCAGTGTTATGTTCTATTTATTGTATATTTTCTTTTCTTAATTTCCCCCTTTTGGTTATTTCCCCCACCTGTGGTGTAGTTATTTTGTTTTCGTCTGTTTCAATTTTCCTTTTGGCGCTTCTTTGTTTTCATGATTGTGCAGAAGAGTGTACTCACACTGGAATGCTGACTTTTGTTTACTGTTCAATGCTGTTCAATTAACCGAAGAAACACGATGTACAGTTTTAACGGCCCTGCCCACCAAGCCGGTAGCCGTGAACTTCAAATGGAGAATCAATGTTAAACGAATTTCCTTCTCATTGCGTCAACCTTAAAGATAACCATTTCGAATAAAAACATTTTGACGCGCCTTTCTCAGAGAACATTGCTATATAAAATTATTATTTTTTGAAAAAAAAAATATATATTTATTTATTTATTTACCTTTTTCTTATGTGTAAATTTAAATATTACATTTTAGAAAAAATATATATTAAACAAAACAATAGACATGATGTCTTATTAAAGTAGCAACATTCCTTTAATTGCACGTAGAATAGCTTTTGTTTGAAATTTGTATTTAAAATTGACGCAACGAGTAGGAATTTGATTTAGCATTGGTTCCCCATTTGAAG
>NQII01002411.1:47924-76808 GCA_002778355.1 Clitarchus hookeri | reverse complement strand
CTACCCGCAACTACCTCCTGCGTTCGAGGCCGAGAAGCGCGGGAGCGATAAGGGCGACGCCGCCACGCGCTACGAGTGCGCCATCGCCGCTAAGCGCAGGGGCTCTGAACTGGCGTGCAGCGTTCTCGTCGTGCTGCGTGTACCTACTACGGGACTTTCAGGCGGTAACCCTTATGATTTTATTGGTGGAAAGTCTGTGGCGAGGTTCAACACACGCCCCTCGATTACTTCCGTGAGTACGTAACGCGTATATTTGAGATACAGCGCTTTGAAAAAGTCGTTTTCAGCTTATGTTGGAGTGCTCCGAAATGGTGTTTCTGTTGTGTGCGTGACATCTTGGAAGTAACCGACAGGCGTAGTCTGAATTGTGCGTTCTTTTCGTAGACTAGCATACTGTACGCACGTTTGATAGTTTCGTAAAAAAAAAAAACCCTGTATTTCGACCCCTAAGGGCGACGTCTACCCAGCCCCATAAACAAAGCGCAGAACAGAAGTTCTGTTGTACGGGAGAAAAAAAAAAAAGTTAAATATTTTTGATCCGTGTCTGCTTACGAATAGCATTTAATAAACATTTCATGTCTGAATACTGGTTTTGGTTTGGTATTGGCTAATACGACTGTTTTACGATCATTCGTAGGCACAGTCCATTTACGATTACTTCCAACTTTTCTGAAGTCTTGCTAAAGTTCTACTTCCAGGATATCCCTCTGCCGCATGCAAACAAAGCTTAACCAAGTCTAGAAAATTACAGCAAAGGGACGACGCACCATATTCGTGCCCTCTCAGTGTAATCGTATTTGGCATACGCACTATTTCTTACTAGGTATTATTAACACACCTATTTTCTCACTGTTTTTATTCATATTAAACATAAGCTAAAATATCATAAATTGTAGATGTAAGTAATACTTAAATTTAACCAAAAAATAAGTTACTTTTATGTTAACACTAATATAAAGCGCTTATGATACACTACACATTTAGGAAACAACCAGACACTTGATGCATGGGATGATTTTTCAAAGGTTTGATTCGAAGAGTGTGAAGAAATCGCGAATAGGCCGTATGAAACTGAAGTTACATGCTACTTAACAAATCATAGGAACATTTAACACACATTTTTTTCTGTTATTGCATCGTAGAATTATACGGTAACCACTGAAAGTACTGCGAAGCTAGTCGACCGCGTGATGGCAGCACATGTTCCTCGTCCCTGTCCGCGCACGTAATGTCACTACTTTCCATAACAAACTTCCATAGGAAATTGGGAAGAAAAAAAAAAAAAAAAAAAAAAAAAAAAAGCGTGTACTTATTTACGCGCGTTAGAAATTATAATTATTTGGCGTGACTAAAATCAAATTTTATTACGTACGCAAATAATTTATGTAAGTAGGAAAAACGATAAAATGACCGAAGAAACTCTTTAAAGACAATTAATAAAGGTTTGATTAAAGAGAACATAATTATATTAAAATATTCATGGTCATATAAAACTGAGTCAAATATATTTTAATTAAATTAATATATTTCCATTGGTTCTTCTGATGGTGATTGAATGGGCCATGTGAGTTACAAGCTGTTTGTGATAACTGAAATGTGATACAAATAGTCTTGTAGAAACGTTATGCACACTTCCGTTGCAAACTAAAATTTTACCCTCAACGCGCCAAACGAAGTATAACTTAATAAAATAATAATTACAAAAATTAACCTAAAATATTTGAAAAAACTTTCAAAATTTTATTACACAATTTTTGTAACTAAGAAATTCTTCACGGCACAATGTAAGTAAAATTAATTAATAAGATTATATATATATATTCACAATGAATTACTAATATAAATGAAATGTTTTTCAATTTGCTTATTACATTAACTTATTTTCTGTCGGTTTTAAATATAACCACGTGCTATGTTGTGTACCTTGCGTTTGTATATAGATAGACGATACGCACATACGCGTTGGGTCATACCCCTAACCACGTTCACTGTCGAATTTCGTTACACTGTGCGCGCGTAACTTCCGCTGCACACTAAACTTTAACCCTCAATGCACCAAAAGAAGTATAACTTCAAAAATTCAACGATTTTGCCAAGGAACCTGTTGAAACAAGTCACGCACAGCTGGCGTAATTTGTTTTGCTGTCGGAATTTTNGTATAACTTCAAAAATTCAACGATTTTGCCAAGGAACCTGTTGAAACAAGTCACGCACAGCTGGCGTAATTTGTTTTCCTTCGGAATTTTCCCCCTTATCGGAAAATTCTAACAAATTTATTCGAAGCTATTTTGTAGTAGACACCAAAAACAGTAACTCGTTTTCTGACTTTTTTTTTTGTAACACAAATATTGCCTTCGACGTAGATGCAGTGCACTGTATGCTCACCGACTTCACACGCCCTCGCTATCAAACTGTTATTTTGTTTGGAATTTGCACTTTCGCGAAATTCTTAAGTTTAATAATTTAGTTAAAATTTAACGCACACTAACGATTACAGATCAAGTATTACTTGTGAACCACTTCCCCGTTTTGCAACCACTGGTGATAGCACAAACTCCAATTAGCGCCATAATTTCAGCAAAAATCTTTACACGCAGGCAACTGGTAAACGATGAGAAACGTTCGAAACTCGTCGCGGAACTAAAGCTGCAGAACAGAGCAGGCGCCCAACACCTGGTGGAATGAGGCGGCTGTGCTACGTATGGTCTTTTGTGGACTAACCACGATTCAGACTTCGTCATCGCCTGCTTTCAAAGCAACGATGGCACATTTAGATGTACCTACATAAACACGGTTCCCTATCACGGGAAGAACGTAGAATATCCTCTATTCTGGGGAGATAGAAAAAATAATCGTGTCTTTATGCCAACTGCCATGCACACTCCTCGCTAATGTAAAACACGAACGGTTAAAGTTACAGACATTGGTTTTTCACCTACTTGTTCAGCAGAATGAGCCTCTTGTAAAAAGTGACCTAATTTTAGTGAAATATTTCACGGATTTTATGAGCGCTTCAGAGGAGCATGTTGCTCGACTCTCTGCGGCTGCTCTAACACCGCGAACTTGGCAACAGCGCACGTGATAGGCTACTCGCACCGGCGCTTGCAGATCGCCCGACCTCCAGCGGCCACCGAGTTCCGCGGCTGGCGTGGTCCCGCTTTCTCGCAGTCCAGCAGGTAAGCACCAGTCTCCTTCCCCCGATAGCCGCTCGCCGCGCCCGTCGCTCATCACTTCGCCGCCAATCGTATTGCTAAGCCCCGTTCACACTTGGCGAACCGAGCGCCGCGACGTAACTGCGACGCGTAGCACGATCGCCGCGAACGACGTCGCGAACGTGATGTGGTTACGTCGTTCGCGACGGCCCGTGTTACACCTCGAGTCAGTAGACGACTAGCGCATCAAAGGGATATTCGCGTCGCTACTACTCATAGCGTGGGCGGGGAGAACTGGATAGGACCTGAACGTAGCGCATCCCTCTCCACGCCCAGTGAAAGTTAGATGGGCGATACGGTTCCCAAGTTCGGTGGACGTAGTTCGCTTGCGATGTAGAGATAGCGCCTCCAGACGCTGCCTTGACTGCCGGAGTTTTTATATTTATTGGAAAATTAAACTTATAAACATGTAATTTAATTTGGAGTGCTAGTTTTACGAGAAAAATTTTTATCGAACTTTATTTTAATATATTTTAAGTATTTCTAACGATGTATGCTAAAAGCAAAAATATAGCTTCCGTGTTCCCATCGCCATTCGTCCCTTGTACCGCTTGTGTTTCGGAGAAGCTGCATTAATTTCTGTAACGGTCGTGCTCAGTGTATTTTACTACTGGTGAGCTGCAAAGTAATGTTTCAGACTTCGTCTACACTACATTATAATTTACAAAGTTTTTTTTTTGTAACTTCGTTGCAGTCCATGCGACAGCAACGAATTTTGAGTTGGTAATTAATTTGTCTTACTTGTGGATACGTTGCATTATCTGTGCAGTTTATATTTGGAAGTTTTAAATAAACGTGCAAAATACAGAAAGGCATTTGAATGATTCAATTACGTAATTATCATCGCAATCCTTAACTCTTGCAACATAACAGTTACTATAACTGACATAATAATCGATTATTCTCGAAAACTTTCTGTGGAATTTACAGACACAGCAGCACATTGACGTTGGTTCTTGGGTACCGAATATTAACGTTGACTTACGGGTCTTTTTCTTATATCGTCTTTGGTAGAGACTGTGATCAGATCTTGGTAGAGACTGTGATCAGATCATGGAAGCACGCGGTGAAGGTGAAAAAATTGAGAAAACAGATTAGAATGAAGAGGAGGTGTTACAACTTATAGAGTTGCATCACTTATGCCATATTTTAACACCTTAATAGTGTGGGGCACATGCCAAATTTAATCCAAATTATTAAAGCTATTTTTGAGAAAAACGGGATTTTATGTTCGGCTTGCCAGTAAATTGTCCTTAATTTTAGGGATATATTTTTAGATTTGTCAAATTCTCGATATCGATTGTTTTCATGATTACAATATTTAATCTACATATATATATATATATACTATATATATAGTATATATATATATATATACTATATATATAGTATATATGGGGGGAATGTAAAAAGTCTAATTAACTAATATTAAATACTTTTATCTAACCACAGCTTTGAAAAGTTCCCACTGTGCAACCGATAATAATGGTTTAGGTTTTCCGAATATTCTGTAATGTACTTTTAAGTAACACACTTTTAGATAACGTAGGTACTAAGTTTTACGTTCCCGAATGTTATAACTAAGTCCTTGAATGTTTGCCCTCAGTACTTCTGGTAATGACTTGTTTCGCTATTCAGAACAAATACTCTCTAAGAGACTAAAAACCTAAGAATGAAAGCTACTTTTTCGACGATTGTTACATCGTTTCTTAAATGTGCATCACTTTTCATAACTTTAGGGCCCACAATGTTGACAATTTATTCACAATCTGACGATGTCATTCTTGTGAAGTTATTACATTGACAACAAAGCGCCGTTGTACTCTTGCATTTTTCCATAAATATTCAGCTGCCACCACCTTCTTTTCTTCCTCTTTCGCTCTTTCCAAATTTCGCAGCGAACGCCGCCGCGAGCATTTTCGATGTTACGTTACGGTGTTCGGTTCGCCAGCGTGGACAAGACTTTTACGCGCTCGCTGCGTCACGTCCCTTGCGAGAACGAACGTGCGTGAAGGTCACGCATGTAAACTAAGAGCGGGCGGCGAACACGATCAGCTTTCACAGTCTTGCCGACCCCGCTGCGCTCCTCACTTTCAGCTGAATGAATTTCCGTGTTCATCTGAAGAGTTTTCTGGTGGTTGCTGCCCTAGTTTCTCTCGGCGTGACTCCGGGGTGCGTCGAACTGTCCCAGGTCAAGGCCACCACCTGGTGTAAACGTGCGACGGGCCTCTGAGCCGGGAGTCGATGAGTGGTTGAAGTTTTAGCGACAGAGGACGAGCGAGCGGCGACGGAAGTGACGAGAGAGAGAGAGAGAGAGAGAGAGAGAGAGAGAAAGAGAGAGAGAGAGAAAGAGAAAGAGAGAGAAAGAGAAAGAATTAGAGAGAGAGAAAGAAAGAGAGAGAGAGCATCCGCGCAGCGAATAGTGCGACTGGCAGGTTGGATTATTGGACTGGATGCGTGGGTGAAAAACATAGCATATTATGGCAACGCACAGACAAAAAGTGTGTTAATGATGAGTATGAGTTAATTGACTATAACTAAACAGACATTAAGAAGGACGTTAATTAGAAAAAAAAAGACATTAAATATTAGGCCCACTGAGAAATAAAAGAGTTATAGTGGAGATAGATTAATGCTGTAAATAACAGCTGTGTAAACAAATTAAAAATCATATTTAGTTATTTTATTTTTATTAAGAACTCCATCCCTCACATACTCAGATACGACCCTCAGGCATTCATGTAGCAGTATTTTAACTTTACGTCGCAAGCTCTCGCCGCTAATGGACATTTAAAGACTGCCTAGAGGTAAGCTGCGGCCTTCACAGGAGCTGCTTTTATTATATCGTGGGTTTTACGATGATATTACCGCAAGATGTTGGCGCAATTTGTAGTTACGTGACTGGATATTCTGCTGCCTTCAATTCTTTAAAATTGTTCGAACCAAGGCTGGCGCTCAAGCGGTCACATCCTGGGAATTTATGAAAGAATAAAAAATTTCCAAGTAATAAGAATTTGTATATAAGGCAAAGGAAAAATAATCTACCATAAGAAAATTAAAAACTTTTATTCTGCTAGTACTATTTTCTACCTGCTGAGATTACGAGTAAAAGGGGGTGTGACAACTTCCACGAGATTCCGCAACATATTTAAGAAAAAATATATATATTGCCACCGCTGGTTCGAACCCACGACATTTAGGTTGATGGGGAAGCGCGCGACACAGCCACGTCACTCAGCACGAACCACGTGGTCACCCCTGGAACATCAACAAGTGCCGGGCGCCACGTAAGCCCACAGCCTGCCCAACTAAAGTTGACGGCGAAGATCTCCACGTCGCTCCCCGGGTCAATGAGGAAGGCTATAAATGCTCGCCTACGGCAGACAGGAGTGAGAACATCGTCGCAAGAATATCAACGCGGGTTTGGTGATGGGGGGAGGGAGGGGGCCACCGCCGTCTTGGCTCGGCGCCTCGCCCGAGATACCATGGCCCCCGGCGGGCCATGGACACCCCTGCGGCCAAACCACAAACGAGCGCGTGTCCCTTGCTTCCCAAGTGAGTAAGGTGGGTTCAACCACATCCGTAACAGCCCGCCAAGATCTTAATTTTACGTATCTCGCTGTCGGTTAGCCCTGATTTCATTCGTGCTGATTGCATTCCCCTGTACCAAACGCTAAGAGCCCCCCCCCCCCCNCCCCTCCTACCAAACACCTTTTCCAAACAAAAATATACTATACAGACACACATACAATGTGTGTCTGTATAGTCCATTCACAGTTACTTGGAACTTTTCTGAAGCCCTGCTTAAGTTCTACTTTCAGACTATTCCTCCGCCTCGTGCAAACAAAGCTTAACTTAGTCTAGAAAATATCACTAATTGGACATCGCACGGCATTCGTGCGCACTCAGTTTAATAATATTTTGCACGAGGGCTGCTTCTTACCAGGCATTACCAACACGCCTATGTTCTCCCCGCATTTACTCATATTAATTATAAATGAAAAAATATTAATTTATAGGTTAAATATAAGCAGAAGTTCTATTAAACCAAAAAATTTACGTTTACGTTAACAGGTATATAAAACGCTTGTTATACATGACGTATTTAAGAAACTGCCAAACACGTCATGCATGGCGTGATTTTTCAACGGTTTGATTCTGAAAGTGTGAAGATACGGCGAATAGACTATGGCTTGATACACAAGGTGGCAGCAGCGATGAAAACTCGCAGCGACAAAAGTCGCAAGGCCTTTAATTTCTTATTTCAGTAAGTTAAATTAAAACTCCAGTTGCCAGCACTGTATTGCATTGCTCTCTGGATTTTCGTAATACACCATCATTTTTCTGTGCGGTTGCAGGCATGCATTCGAAGATGACGGAAGTGGTTTAACGTAGGAGTTCGAAGGGTTAAGTTACTTGGCTCAGCACACGCAATGACGTGCGAACAAATAAGTGATTACAAATCTCCCTATCGTCAGGCCACAAAATACCAACTCCAAAAAAATTCTCAGATTATTTTAAGACTTCCTTCCTTCCATTATATTCTTTACACGCAATCATATAATCACGAAAACTAGATAAAATAATTTTTTGTAAAATAAATGTAGGCGTAGACAATTGCTCTAATATACTTCGAATTGTTCAATGTTCGTTGCACAGTTCCCTCGGGATTGTGAAAGCGCAATCATCCTGTGCCAAGCACCACTGCAGAAAGACAAGGACGTCGACGGCCAACAAAGTTCACACGAACCTCACAGTTCAATTAACGGCACAGAGATCCGCCTCACCGTGAAACAGAACTGGATCAAAAGAAACGCTACCTAACTTTAAACGGGTGAATGCACAGCAAAACCGTTCAACGTTTGTTTTTTCTTGAGCCACGAGAAAAAGAAATTTGAAAGCGTCATGACTGACTTTATAGTAGTAAGTCTTTCTGATGCAATCGTGCAAGTAAGTGACTTCTATATTCAACCGAGGCATTGGGTTGACCTTTAAACGTCCAGAAGAAAACTTGCTTTTAAACCTAGTCTGTTTCAGAAGCCTCATGCACTAAAATCATTCGGAAGCTGGGGTGTAGTGGTTAGACAACTAGCCTCCCAACACGACGACCCGGGTTGGATTCCTGGCGTGATCAAACCCTAATTTTCACGTGCGGGAAACGTGACGGACGTTGCCATTCTCCGGTGGGTTTTCTTTGGGCACTTAGCATTGCATTCCGTTGTTGCTCCATCTAAAACTTCGTTTCACCACTATCAGCGCTGAATACCTCGCTATAAAACGCCTCTCCTCTCCCCCTCCTTTTAACCCTATAATTTGGAACATGGTATTCATTACGTGATTTAGCTCAACTCGCAAATTCATATGAACACATTTGCCTCTAACGAAAAATCAGTCAGCGAATTCTCTGTAACAACAATCTCGGGAAAATCTAAAGGATTCTGTGCCAAAACAAACTTATAAAACCTGACCGGAGGTCGTGAAATGCATAAACGGCGACAAAACAGGAACGTGATAAATATACCAAAACAAGAACAATACAATGCAATCAACACTGTTTTTCATGTACAGTTTAAAAATTGTACGTAAAATTACTTCGTGCAGAGCCTATCAAATATTTGTGGCCAAAATATTTTTAGTTGGCCACGAAACTGTTAACCGACTACACAGAAAGTTCTTTATTTTTATATTTATGGCATGCTTTCTTTATGGTCCCTACAAGTCGTTTCCGTTCCACAGTTACTTTTCACACACATGTGGAATTTTAGCAATAAATAGCTCAAAATTTTTACTAATAAAATTTGCAGCAACTTAATCATGGCGAGCATTTCAACGATATTTTTCAGAATTAGTTCATTGGTTTAGTTTTATTCTGGATCACTTCCGTGAGCATTGGGCAATCGTATTTACGGACTTCACCATTGTACCTCGACTCGAGAAGTAAAACCGGTTTGCGAGTTAGTAAAAACTGCCGCAACACTAAACGTATTGGTGCAATGTAAAAAAGTTACTGTATACACTAGCTTTGTAGTGCCAACCTGAACCTATAGGGCAGTGTTACAGACACAGTATTCGTCCTAGTATTTTGGACAGTAAATTGTGAGCCGGGCTGGCTATTCAATAATCTATTACCCTGTCTTGATTATAGCATTTTTCACTATGCTTCAGTCGACCAATGCATAGAGGACGTCGAGAAGTTTCCGAGCTAATGCAAGCAACTGAGAAAACACTTGTCCTTCGCTGCCTCGTGATTTTCTATAATATTTTAAGGGCTGTTGTGAGTAAACATCTGCAAGCACCCGAGCTGCGGGCTCTTCCTGCACATGCTTGGGATCTTAGAACGTAAGACGACCGGTAATGTAGCGTCGTTGCAGAACTTTTATTGAGGCAAGGGGCCAACACTTCGAAACCGTTTCTGTACAGGGTTAGAATTAAATTTAAATGTAATTTTTTCTCATTCTCATTCTCGATAACGTCAAAATGTACATCAATTAATGCATTTTCGACCTATGGTTGTATAATAAAACATATCTGCATTGGTCTCTTCTAACATCCCTAGCAGTTGAAGCATTCAATTTTGTTACACCTGGTGTGTTTATGTGAGAGTATAACTTTACAAAAAAAAAGTGAGCCCCAGTAAAATGTTTACAATAATTACAGAAACAAAAATTTTAAAAAAAAAAAGATACTTTAACTGTTTCTAAAGAGATTAATTTGGAAGGCTTTTGGAAAGCATGTAAGAATCAACATCCAGAACTCCCATGGCCTACAACCAAGACTGCAATTACCCTTCGTCCAAATTAAGCAATTTTTTTTTGCAAGGGCTGATGAGAAAGAGCTATTTTACGTGTAGGATCATTGGATGATGCAATGAACGAGCTAGTGAACACCCACAGGAAATAAGCCTTCGTCGTAATTGGGGTGGAATGGTGGCACTGAAATATTACTTAACGTTAGTGGGCAATCTTTACAGCATTGCGCGAAGGAAGTTCGAGAGCACACATACTTGCCATTATGTGTACTTGCAACGGCTGCCGCTGCAAGACCGGCAAAAGAGGCCATCAGCTCTGCATCAGGGTCCGTGTGGAAGACTGCACCGGGGCGTACAATAAACTCGCATAGTTCATCTGGCACTCCGACAACAGCGCCACTATTGCTGTGTAAAAAGGCTGGCCGCGTTTACAAGAAAACACCTGGAACGCGCAGCGAGAGAGAAAGTGCATACAGTAGACCAACACAGCTGGCCTGGCGAGAGAAGTCTCAAAGCATGTGATGGGTCTGTGTGTACAATCGACCATTAGATGCGGAATCCGACGTCTGACAATGAAAGCTCTGTTCTAATTCCTAAAGTGGAAACAAAGCCCAGTATCCACTGCAGCAGTTCAGCAAGGTGCAGGTTTTTCAAATTCTGCTATAAAATATTTGGTAAAGGGCGTAAATGATATACATTTTTAAAGGTCGTAATTACAAAATAAAAAGTCTGTCTCTCACTCTAGTTCTGTCTCTCTGTCTGTCTCTCACTCTCGCTCTCTGCCTGTCACTCTGTCTCTCTCGCTCTGCCTATGTGTGTCTCTCTCAGGCTCTCTCTGCCTCTGTGTGTGTCTCTCTCAGGCTATCTCTGCCTCTGTGTGTGTCTCTCTCTCGGCTCTCTCTGTTTGTCCGTATCGCTCCCTCCTCTGTCTGTCCGTCTCCCTCCCTCTCTCCTTTCTGTTCATATCTCTCATCTCTCCTCCCTGTCTCCGTCTCTCTCTATCCTCCCTGTTTCCGACTCTCTCTCCTCCCTATCTCTCTCTTTTGTCTCTTTGCCACACACACACCCGCCACCTTGCCAACATCACCTTCCACCCTACTTTCTGACCTCGGCCCTAACCAGATCAGGTATCCCGTCGTTAACGGGTACACATACAGACAAAGGACCCTTGCGGAGTTCTTGCACAATAAACTCAGACTGCTTGNCGTCTTTCTGCACCCACGGGTTCCTTTTCTACAGGATAAATATAGCTTCTTTGGCTTTGCCCCCTCCCCCTACTTCCCATGTCAACCCAGGAATCCGAAATGTCAGGGATGCACCCGGTCGCTCATATATATATACACAAGCGCGCGCGAAAGGAGTACGGTTCTTTTCCCATCGTCCCAGGGATTTCTTAGCGCACAATGGGAGTCTGCATTGCTGATGCCAACCTACCTCAAAATATTATGGCATTTTTTCTTAGTGCAAAATATGTTCAATTTAAAGGAATACGAGCGACACCGGCACACGCACTTTTGCCCTCACTGAACCTGTTGGCAAAACACCAACTGGTTCTGGGGCTGCAGTGGTGTAGTGGTTAAACTACTCGCCTCCCACCTGGGCAAACCGGGTTCGATTCCCGGCGGGACCGCTCCCGGATTTTCGTATGTGGGAATCTTGCCGGTCAATGCCGGTCGGCGGGTTTTCCTTGGATCTCCCGTTTTCCCCGCCCTTTTCATTCCTGCGCTGCTCCATACTCACCACGCTTCACCGTCATCGGCTCTCGAGATCTCTATGTTAAGAGCCGCCCAAATCTCTTCACTCACTCACTCATCAACACACACACATCAACTGGTGCAATAGGTTTCCAATCATACATGAAAATCTTGACACACATTACTTGTGAAAATTTGAAGTTCGGTTTAATATACAAGTTTCGCATTTAGTTATAAATAAAAAATTATAAATTTTAATAAAAAAATCACTTTATGAACTTGCAATTTTACAATGATTATTTTCAACATATCACGTGGTTAATTTCTTTTTTACATTCCCAAAACAAAAGGAAGAATACTTAACAGCAGTTTTTTTTTTGTTTCCTGGAAATATTATTTAGCTAAAACTTACTGTGTAGCATAAATAATAAATAACTTAAGTTATGTTTAATCAGATTCAAAATAAAAACTCTAAACGATTTTAAATAAAATGCTTTACAAAGGGTTTCGCCAAGCCAATGTTATAATTAATATATTGAAATAGCGAGATCTCATTTATAATAATTTTATAATATTAATAAGGTATAAATTCTGTCTCACTGAAAACATACAAAAACTTGACATTCGATGACAGATCTTTAAAAATTCGTCCCAAAAAATTCTCACAAAAATCTGTTTCTTGGTTTTAAAACAACAGAAAAGTATCTCATATTTTTTTGTACTTTTTACAATTATCGAAATTTTAAACCTGGTGTGCTTATCGTCTTGAAATATCTTCCTGCACAGTGAAGGACAAACATACAAGGTTCAGATTTGTGTTTTCCCACATCCTCTGGACGTTTTTATTTTAACAGATCGTACATGTTATGCATAGAAGGCTGAAAAAATGGTAGAGTCGCCAGGTAAACGGGAACAAAGGATAACAAGTACACACTTCAATTTTGACATCGTCGAGTGAATTCGACGTACGTAGTTAGTTTGCCATGCCCGGTGCGTCTTTCGCGGAAAATGTGGAAGTAGAAAGGATGGAATACTTCCCCCGATAAATAGTAGAATACTAAAAGAATAAAACAAAACTGAAATTTCAAAGAATAAAAACGTTATTTGAAAACCCACACCAATATGCACATGATTATGCTTTACCTTCACGTTGTTGCATTCCGTGGGAAAAAAAAGGAGATAAGTGTATTAATAAGCGTCAAGATTCAAAGAGGACACGTTCAATACCGAAAGTTTGGAGTTTAAATAGCTGTTTAACGAAGCTTGCCAAGTGTTCCGATTATTTTTTTCTGTGAGAAAAAAAAAATACCGTTTTTATGTTACTGTCGTATAAGTGTAGAGTCTGCATTAATTACGTAGAAAATGACACGGTGACGGCAGCGTAGCACATTTAACACTTAGGTGTTCAATGTGAAATATGAATTGATGGCCAAAACGCAAGGCACTGTTAATAGTAAATTGAAAACGTGTACACGCAGTTTCTTTTAAAAGGCGTAAAATAAATTTTACGCGTAATCACACCAAAAAAAAAAAAAAAAAAAATTATATAAAANAGTGTACGTAAGAGATAGGATGTAGTGGATCTGTAAACGACTAATTAATTACTTGTCCGCCCACTTCGTCTAAAAATGAAAGAATGACTCCTCTTAAACACATTAAGCCACTCGTGATGTCCACAACGCCGGTCATTTGCATGCTGATAAAGAGGAAACCGCTCTAAATGGGTTGCATCCAACGATACTTGATTGGGCTCAGTAACACTTCCGCTTTTATTCCGTAAGGTCAATCGGGCGTGGCGTTACCACGCTAAACAGACCTTAGCGGACATTTAAAGTACTATACAAACATCCATGTCTTATCCAAAATTCTAACCTGTAACTACTGAATATAAACAATAAAATAGAAAGAACGAAGCCACAAAAGCATTTCTCCACGTTTTCGTATCCTTCCGCCACGTGTAAACGTGAAATTATTACGAACCTAAATGCGATACAAACATGCCGATTCGTACTAAACTTCATCCATGGTTACTTCCAGCTTTTCTGAAGCCCTGCTTAAGTTCTACTTCCAGGATATTCTTCCGCTTCAAGCAAACAAAGCTTAACCAAGTTTAAAAAAATACATCAAAGGGACTGCGCACCGCATTCGTGCGGACTCAATGTAATATTACACATAAGAACTATTTCTTAGCAGGCATTACCAAAACACCCGTTTTGTCAGTTTTTATTCATATTAATTGTAAAAGGTATTTGTTTTATTTCAAAGATAAAATTTAAGCAAATTTTCTACTGACCCAAATATAGGGTACTTTTAACGTTAGTGGAAATATAAAACGCTTGTGATACACTCTACGTATCTAAGGAAACAACCCAGTGCTTAATACACGGGGTGGATTTTTTTAAAGGTTTGATTCAAGAAGTGCCAAGAAACCGCGAATAGACTATATTTAATTGTGTATAAAGCAAAGAAACGCCCATTTGATTTGCCACAAATAGAAACATTTCACTCGCAATACAAATACAAGACTTTAGAACTATTTTTACGTGCTACCAACTTAACTGGAAGTCTGAATGCAAGTGTGTACGGTATAGGCTGTTCACGGGAAAGTGAGAACTTTTGAGGCCCTAGTTACTTTTTCCTTTCAGCCATTTTTATCCTTTAACAACAGTTTTAAATAAATATTGCCATGTAAGTAATAAACACAGTACGTATATTCCACCGCACTCAAAAGTTAACGTCCAAGACTAAAATATTTTTTTTTATCGACTATTATTCGAAATGAGAGGGCTTTCAAAAGTGCTCACTTTATCGCGAATGGCGAAGAGTATACATGCAGTTACCTTACAGATCTACTGAAGGAGGTTTCGTTCAACGCCAGGGGATCAAGGGCAAGTGAAGAAAAAGGGCTAAATAGCACTGAATTAGAACGCGAACAACATTTACTCATTTTTAACGGTTATCTTCTCACCAGACGGCACTTCATCGATCAGCAGTTGCATCTCTTCCACGAGGTAACAGTGATTAAGGCAGGTATTACAAACGAAACCACTTTACCCCACGATACGTACAATGCATTACGTATGCCTCTTTACTTCAACGCGGCACCAAGAACGAAAAGCAAGGAATACAGTAGGTAACAAAAACGAAAGTGTCGCCCGATATTACCGTGAGAAATTTCAAATAATAAGAAGGAAGTCATACAAGACCTTTTTTTTTCTTCCTAAACTATTCTACTTGTTAAGCAATGCCGATCGAACACCGGCTTCTGTTATTTTTAAATTTAAAGTTAAATTAGGATTAAGTTATTAAGTACATTTGCAATACAGTAAAAATAAGAGGCTATGGCTTTTAAAGTCACTGTGTAGGGTAAGGTTTTAATTAGCTTTCTATTCTTAATATTACGATATTAAAATTAGGGATGGTGTGATAAGTCTTTATTCAACGTGCCACGCGAATCTACGCAGCTGCCTATCCGTGGCCTTCACTGTTGGCCAGAAGGCTTATCTCCACCCGACGTCGCTAAATTTGGCGCACTTCCTGTGTCGCCGAGTGGCAGATAACGCCTACGCCACAAAAACATAAGAGGAGAATCTGCCCAGAAAAAAGGCCGTATCGGCATTATTTAAAGGCTATTCGCAATAAAGTGAGCACTTTTGAAATCAACCTTAGAGAAAAGTCACTGCTCCAACCTGCTTTTATTTATCAGGCGCACTGAGCGACATGCGCCCAAGTAAAAAAATTGGTAATGATGGATGGAAAGTAGTTCCATTTCTTAACGTCGAATAGAAAGTGTTTGGTGATCACTTAAATTATTTCTTTCGCATCCTTTTTTTTTATGCGTCAAGTGTAATAATGAGCAGCTTTGTAAATTTACTTTTCTAATAATTTTACAGCTTCACTTGAACGACGCATGAATAANAGAAAGTGTTTGGTGATCACTTAAATTATTTCTTTCGCATCCTTTTTTTTTATGCGTCGAAGTGTAATAATGAGCAGCTTTGTAAATTTACTTTTCTAATAATTTTACAGCTTCACTTGAACGACGCATGAATAAAGATATGAGGCTCATGGCAATGTTAATTTCACATAAGGCGGAATAACACACAACGTGCATACAATTAAATCTTAAGCAGGACTTTTCAAAAGTGCTCATTTTACCGTGAACAACCTATATCATGATTATTACATTTAAGTACCATCAGCCTGACTAAAGCAAGCAGTGTATCATCAGTCAGGTAGAATAAACACAAGAAGTTTAAGGGCCCTGCCTGGTTGCCACATGGGTATCATTGTAAGCAGTTGTGTCTATTGTAATGTTTTTTTTTTTAAAACTATGGAATACAGTATTCCAGCGTAAAAAGTTTTTTTTTCAGGGCAGAAACGAAAGTCGATATTTTGTTGCCAGTTTATAAACTTGTTTATCGAAACGTTTACGATAGTTTACTCTTCTGTAAAACGGCGTTTTAAACTACGGCAACGATGGTGCATGTTTTATGAACAGACCCTTATAGTCACCGCTTATAAAACTCTGGGGGAACTGAACACACGCGGAGCTTGTTTTATGCTGTTTATAGTCGGCATCGCAACGCTTCCTTATAGCCGGACGTGACCNTAAAACTATGGAATACAGTATTCCAGCGTAAAAAGTTTTTTTTTCAGGGCAGGAACGAAAGTCGATATTTTGTTGCCAGTTTATAAACTCGTTTATTGAAACGTTTACGATAGTTTACTCTTCTGTAAAACGGCGTTTTAAACTACGGCAACGATGGTGCATGTTTTATGAACAGACCCTTATAGTCACCGCTTAAAACTCTGGGTAAACTGAACACACGCGGAGCTTGTTTTATGCTGTTTATAGTCGGCATCGCAACGCTTCCTTATAGCCGGACGTGACCTTGAAGCGTTTAACATTTTCTTCTAAGGAGACTCCTCAAGGGCGCCGCCTACTTGGAGGTTTTTAGCGCTTTTAAGGCAGGGAAGCGCGGGAGCGGTAAGGACTACACTGACACGCGCGCCTGATGCCACTTCGCCCCTACGCGCAAGGCGCTGGACTGGCGTGCAGTATTCTCGTCGAGCTGCATGTACCCATGGGACTTGAAGCGGTGACCCGATCATCTCATGTACCCATGGGACTTGAAGCGGTGACCCGATCATCTTATCGGTGGAAAGTCTGTAGCTAAGTTCAGTGCAGGTCCCTGTTATCGTTTCCCAGGTTTCCGACCGGTATATTACGAGATACAGTAATGTGAAAATGCCGTTTTCAGCAATTTTGGAGGGTACGGGATAAGCATTTATAATGTACGTGATGTATCGAGAGTATTATACGTACTTCGCCAAAAGTTTTTTTTTTATTTTTTTTGTACACTGGTATAATGAGGATACGTATAATATTTCGTAAAAAAAAAGCGGATTTCAAACACACTGCAACGCAGTTCAAGCGCTAGTCAGGCGGGGGTTTTTTTTAACTGTTTTTCGTGTTTAGACACCACTACAATCAACCGTTTTTGAATAACGAGTTTTCTACCAAACCTCTGCAACGCATTTCACACGCCAGTCAGGCAGGGACCTTTAATTGAACATTCGACAGTAGCTTCGTGTTCCTTCCATTGTGCTCCTGGCTCAGACAACCTTTGTAAATCGTTCAATCAAGGCCGCTGGCACATGGAAAAATAATTGCTCGATTCGATAGTACATTTGTTCGAAGCCGGCTTTTCGTTGTCTTGACGCAACTACTTGGAGAAGTAATCTGCACGATGTTTAGCTGCTGCACATACTTGGCTTTGTTTGTTGTTCATCGTATTTTGTTTTGTAAAAGACACTTTAGTAACTACAGCTATGTTACGCATTTGTAACCAAATATCTTTTTTTTCCACATATTCTTTTCGGTAGGATGGTTAGCCAGATTCCAATTATTACTATTGTGCTTTTTGAGCAAGCACTAGACGACGGAAACTTCCATATCGTGGTCAAACCACACGAATTAATGGAATCCACGTGTAATTCAGCTACGAGACAAACGCTGAAAAATGTCAGTGTGGCCAATGACATCATGACACTGGCAAATGTAGACTGAGAGGTAGACAAGTTAATTCAGTTTTACGTCTCAAGGTGATTCACAAACAGAAAGACATGTTGGTTTATAAAATGTTCTTAACTCAAATAAATACCAAAGCGGCTGTTTGGTACCAACCATCTGGCCTCGTAAGGGTTGCAACTGAAAGACGTTCAAGAGGTTAACATTTTTTCTTAATTTTTAGCACATTAGGTATATTCTTTTTCTTCGTGATAGAGATAATGGTCTGAAAAAAAGTACGTCAATAGAGAAAATACTTTTCGAAAAAGAATGAAAGAGTTATCGTAATTTAGAATTTATATCGTTATTCCTACAAATTGGAAAATCTTAACAAAATTAATACGTTATCTAGAGCTCAAAATATTAGTTAATGTTATTATAATGTGATGAAAAGAATTTCTTAGAAATTTGGTATGCTGCATGCTTGTATTTCAATTTTATCTTCCGAGATAAAAATTAAAAGTCAAAACAGCTAGAAATTATTAACACTTGCTGGAGGAGAACCGAGTCGTGTTTCAATGAAATAGCAGCATTCCACTCCTGTGACTTCAAAGTACAATTTAACTATAATTAGACTGTTCCTTTTTTAAATTCTACGAATTAAGATTTTAGGTTAAAATTCTTATACTTACACCTTTAAAAAAAACATAGTCAATATAATTTTTTTAATGATTTCGTGTTTTTATTAAGTTACCATTATAACATTACGAAACCAATATATCCTCTAAACACAAGGGGGGGGGGGATTTGACTTATTAACAGCTATGTCAAGCCCTTGAGAAATCTGCAACCATTTGTGCCGATTCGAAAAACCCATTCTTTCAAATCAATGTTGACATCGTGGCCAATACTGTCGATGTCCCCCTGAAGTAAATCACTCAACGTCAACGCGAGGACGTATGTATTTTCGCGGAGTACGACGCAGTTTCTGCAACAGAATGGCACTGCATTTGCTCCGCGGCGACATTCAGAAGCTGGTTACAAGGCCTGTGGTCAAGACGTTAACATCAAGTATTAACAGAGTAGAGATCTCTGGTTCGAACCACGCTTCTATTAAGCACGAATACCGCTCATATTTATCAGTCTCAGAGCGAGAAATGCGCTGTTTTGTTTAACAGCTTACGTAAATGAGTTAAACGTTTATTCCTACAAATTATTTTTAAGTAACATTGTCCTTTGAGCACGCAGTTTTNTTTATCAGTCTCAGAGCGATAAATGCGCTGTTTTGTTTAACAGCTTACGTAAATGAGTTAAACGTTTATTCCTACAAATTATTTTTAAGTAACATTGTCCTTTGAGCACGCAGTTTTACATTCCTAGCTCAGTATTTTGGGGCCGCGGTGGGGCAGTGTATAGAGCGCTCACCTCCCACCAAGACGAAACGGGTTCGATTCCTGGCGGGGACACTCCCGAATTTTCGCACGCGGCGGGAATCGTGCCGGACTATACCGCTGGTCGGCGGGTTTTCTCAGGGATCTCCCGTTTCCCTAGTCCTTGCATTCCGGCACTGCTCCGTACTCGCCTCGCTTCACCCCCATCGGCTCTCAAGACCACGTTGTTAAGAGCAGCCCAAACTTCACTCTCCATTACACCAAAGTATTCACACAAAATTAATTTTGTTCGTAATTTTCATTCAATTAGAGAATACAAGTGTGAAAATGAAATCAATATTCTAGTGTATAGTAACTTCCTCAAGAAAATAACGTCCTGAAAATACATTTGGCCACAGTACTGAACTGAAACAAAAACTTATAAAACTACAGGTACATAATGAACGTTTCACGACCTTAAAATGACTGTAAAAAAGGCTTTACACCACTGGTACAAGCTAAATTACGAAAAAAACAGCAATTGCATGCGCAAACATGAGATTCTTCCAACTAACAATGCCTAGAAGTGCAAACGGTACATATATATATATATTCAACTGTGTTAACAAGTTATAAGACATCAGTTTTATTCCTGCATTCCTTACTGCAAAACACACTTAAAACTAGTCTCCTTCAATGCGTGGTATGTTGAAACCTTCACATACAAATAATGGACAGTTTTTCACAATACGCTCTTTGCTAATTTAGCTTTAGAGTTCCGAGTCTCCGACTGATTCTGGCTAAAAGTAAACTCGCATTTCAACAAGAAAACCCATCGATATTATCTCCACATAACAGGTAAAAACTACTCTGTTCAATGGTACATTTGAGGGGAGAGGAAATTCATCGTGCGGTGTTACAAAGTTTCTGAACCATACATTATATTATTAAATATTCTTTTTTGACATTTCTTCGACAAGGCGTAGTATGTCACTCGGGTGATTGAATAATTGCAATATCAATGGAGTAGCTTTATTTGTTTACGTTGTGGAATAAATAATAGTAATTTCTGTGGCAAAGTTATATCACGATCTCCTACACTTGGCATGCGGTATTTTTAAAACATGCATTACACTTAAAACCGTTTTTAAATTTAAAAAGTGTTTAAGAACTTATATTTCCCTTTGCCAAGCTAGTTAACATGGAGACTTAACTCTGACATTATTAAGTTAAACGATAGAAGAACGATAGAAGAACAAAACAACATGCTTCAGTTACAATAACATACAAATTGTTTGGGGGGGGGAAAGGAATAGTACTAGCTATTTAAACTAGAATATAATAAATTAATAACCATATTATACAATGCCACGATCTAAAATATAATGGGAATTACTGATTACCTTCCAAGCGTTACTACAGAAGCGATAATATAATAAAGTAGTCAAGCCAATATTGTCTCTAAAATATAATTAAATAATGTTCTAGGCCCTAAAAATTTTACATTTTCAAAAATTTGTCTTGAACGTCAGTTACGGCAGAAAATATGGCAATCCAAGAAGATCAGACTATACGCGGAGACTAAACTTAGGGTTCCGACGGATTATTTTTAATAAGAAAACAGAAACCGAAAACATCAAACGTTATTCCACATGGAATATGTGCGGCATAAGATGATGATGATTTAGGGACACCCGATTTTCTCGAAAAGAGTTCACGACCCGTTGTGTTTTCGTGACACTTAAGCTCAGAACCAGTTTCGTCGTCGGGTGATCTCAAGTGTTACGTGTCTCATGTGCCCGCCCGCGAACCACAGGCGCACAGTGACGGAGTAGCCTAATTCTGATTGGCCAAGCAAGCAAGAACATTGCTTCCCACAAAACACACGCCGCCAACAAGCAAAATAAAACTGCTGGTACGCGCGTACGGTGTTGAAATCTAGAATGTGCGGAAATCTATTCGCGAAATTCAAGTGTCCCTAATAATAATAATAATAATAATAATAACCTAACTTTTAAAATTAATTTTTGTATATTGAATAATTGAAGAATAAGCAATTAATGATTTTAAATCACTTTGGCGTATACACAACAATCTAATAAATAGGCCACCTAATAATCTAATACTAATCCACAAAAAATTATATTTTAAACCAGAAATAATTAAAATATTAGAAACACGAAATAAGCCATACCCATCTAATTTCAATAAAACACCAGTTAAAATTATTGCACCAGAAACAGGGGCCTCTACATGAGCCCTAGGTAATATTACTTGAACAAAATATATAGGTATTTTAACTAAAAATGGAAAAATCATACATAAATAAAAAATAAAATAAATAATAACTAAACCAAAAAAATAAAGAAAAAGTCAAACTACCAACAAAAGAATAAAAATATAAAATACAAACTAATATAGGAAAAGAAAAAAAAATAAAGTATAAAATAAAAATATATCCCAGCCTGAAGACGCTCAGGTTGATATACTCAACCAAAAATAAGAAATAAAGTAGGAATCAATCTAGACTCAAAAATAAATAAAATAAAATCAAACTATTACTAGAAAAGGATATAACTAATATTAAAAACAATAAAACTACAAAAAAATATATATTATAATAATAACCTATAAAATACGAGGTGGTTGTTATTTATTTTTCCACAGCCACCGTGCGTTGTCCGTACAGAGCTGTCCGGCAAGAGTCTCGAGCGAACTCGCTATGCGCGAGCGGCCGTTCGGTGCGACAACAACCGATGCACGTGAGGTCACCCCGTTTTTAAGTACGCAACATGGCGGCGAATGGGGAAAATTACCTCAATTAAACAACGGGAAGGGTCACGGCGTAACGGCCAGCGAGCCGGCTAGACCAGCCTGGAACGGAGAAACTGAACGCGAACCGGCTCCAATTACAGTCATTGCGAACCCGCCCTGGACCAGCTGCGACGGTCAATGCCGCTTTGCTGCTAATGGAGACACACACGCCACGCGCGCATCTGGCGGGGGCCGCTGCTGGTCCACCAATGGGGTAACGCGGTGTTGCCAATCCGCCAGTGAGAAAGAGGTTCGTTTGGCGCGACCAAATTATTTTGTTGATCTTATCTCATGACCCAAAACTGTAAGATTCGGTTGGTGCGACCGAAAAATTTGTTTGCCTCTACGTACGAGTGTTTCGGTATTTTTTTTAAAAAAGGCGAAAACCCGACCGAGATTCGAAAAGAGATCGTTTGCTAACCTCGGCTGAAGTGATTACCGATGAAATGTGGATGTTTTTAAAATACAGTGGTAAAGTGAGCACTTCCGAGGCACTCGTTACTTCATCATCCTTAAATCACCTTTTAAAATCAATATTGTCACGTAAGTAATAAACACATTGTGTATATTCCACCACACTCGGAAGTTAACGCCTACGGTTTAAATAAAATATATTTATTGACTATTATTTAAAATTACAGGGTTTTCAAAAGTGCTCATTATATCGTGAATAGCCTATAGATAAACGAAACCGATCTTGCTGCTTTTCAAGTTTTACTCAACGAAATATCTTCTTGGGGCTACTAAATATATTCGGCCCTGTACAAACAAGTGTTTTTTGTTGGCTGCAACAAACCTCTCTTAGTGCGAGGTAGGGAGTCGCGGTGGTGTAGTGGTCAGACTACTCGCCTCCCACTAAGGCCAACCGGGGTTCAACTCCCGGCGGGCCCGTTCCCCGATTTTCGCACGTGGGATCGTGCCGGACGATGCCGCTGGTAGGCGGGTTTGCTCGGGTATCTCCCCGTTTCCCCCACCCCATCACTCCGGCGCTGCTCAGTACTCACCTAGCTTCGCCCTCATCGGCTCTCATCAAGATCTCGATGTTTAAGAGCCGCCCAAATCTCTTCACTCACTCACTCACTCACTCACTCCAAATTCAAACCTAGCATGCATTCCTCTCCGCGCAACTTGGCAGCACTGTAAGACACTCGCTGCTCACGGCACTTGACTCCAATATGGCGCGGGCAAGTGCGCTCAATGAGATTTCTACGAGGGCATGCGACGCAGTCCACGGGCTCCGCCCCACTCCCGCTACGGCTGGTTTTCCTGCACTTATCAAAACCACTGGAAATCTATACATGTTATAAAACTCAACGTCTCCCNTCCCGCTACGGCTGGTTTTCCTGCACTTATCAAAACCACTGGAAATCTATACATGTTATAAAACTCAACGTCTCCCTGTCTGTCTGTTAGTGCGCTTATCACTCGAGAACCACTTATCCGATTTAGGTGTTTTTTTTTTAATTCATAGCTATGTTCTCTGGCCAGGTTTTAGTATATATTTTGTTACGTAAAGTAACATTAGGAATAAGCAGTGACGATAATAGTGAATCAAGTCGGAAAAAAAGTTTGCCGCCAGCGCGCTCTCTTGCAATACGCTGTCTAAACCGCTAAAGATGGAACTATATCATGTAGTAAAGAATTGCGTAGAGTAAAAAGACCTAAAAAAAAAACTCCGCGGTAGCATATATATATATATGTATATATCTATATATATATAACTAAACAATAATTCTGTAGGAGCCGCGGGCACAGCTAGTTTTATATAAACGCCGGCTGATGTATCTTACACCATTGTTGGCGGCGAATGATAAAAACAATATTAATTATTCTAAAAGCGCGTGCGGACAAAATGACTGCAAACTTTGCAATTGAAGAGGATTTTTGGAAGCCAGTGTAGAAAAATCAAGGACGGGCAATACGATATTGCAGTCTCTGCGAACTTCGTAAGCAAACATTTTGCTACGATGATTAAGGTTCGGCTTCACACCTCTTGCATAAAATTCTTCGTTTTCGTATCATATTTTCGGATTCAGAGTAATTACTGACAATGAACGATCGTAGAAAATTTTAAATTTTAAGAGTTGTTTAATATTTTGTGCTTAATTTTAATTGTGTTTTATCTGCTAGTTGTAAAAAAGCAAGGAACATATTTATATTTTCAACAATAATTTTGTCTTTTTGCAAGCAGAAAACACGCAGTGAAAATTACATCAAAAGTTTGAAACAATTAGTAAACTGTAAACTTCCTAAAATCTTACATTTTCGATGCTACCTCTGAAACTGTAATTATGACACAAAGACGGAGAATTTCTGCATAATGGGGTCAGCGGTGGCGTAGTGTCCAGGGCGCCCGCCTCCCACCACGGCGATCCGGGCTCGATCCCCGGCGGGCTCACTCCCGGATTTTCGCATGTGGGAATCGTGCTGGACGATGCCGCTTGCCGGCGGGTTTTCTCGGGGTACTCCCGTTTCTCCCGCCCTTACATTCCAGCGCCGCTCCATTCTAGGGTTTCATTTCTGTCATGCCCGGGGATGACGGTCACCTACGGGTCCCAGCTGGAAAGACCGTTACTCGGAGGGTGTCGCCTTGCCCTGGGTGCACTCCCCACACGCCATTATGATTTATTCTGCATAATATGCGAAACCGAACCTTAAAAATTGCATTTTAGGCTGTCCAGCGCAGTTTCCCTAAGTTGAAGGAGAATAGTACAAAGTGGCATCTGCAGTTTAAACCATCGCATCGGCTTACATTGCGTGTAATAACATCCTTCTGTTGCAGTTGTAATTTGCGAGTAATTCAGCTTCCCGTGAGTGCATATCGCAGTATTGCGAGGGCCCGTCACAATGCTTCGTTATGGTCAAACGTGACCTCGAGGTATTCAAAATTGTTCCCTATGGATTCCCCTTAAGGGGGAAGTACCCTTGCCATCTTGGATTTACGTATTTTCCTCCATAACTTAATTTTCTGAGTCAATATTAAAAAACCAAGCTAGTCAAGGCGTAGGGAACATTTTAGCAGTTAGGTATTTCGAAATCCCACTTATGTTTCTTGCATGATTAGTTTCACATCTGTAACCGTAAACAAGCATTACCTAATTATTTAATAATTTCAATCCCACATGGGAAAATACAGGTACATATAATTGAAACCATAAAAATTTCCAAAAATTCGTTAAGTAGTCCTCTGTGTCATGCCTAGCTTTGATTCTTTATTTCTGGTCATACATTTTCATTACGAAGATTTGTAAGAAAATTTGAAGATGGAGTGGATACTACCCCCTTAAGGGCGCCGCCTACTTGATGTTTTTAGCGCGTTTGAGGTAGGGTAGCACAGAAGGGATAAGGACCACACTGACATGCGCGCCTTGTGTCCACTCCTACGCGCAAGGCTCTTAATTGACGTGCAGTGTTATCGTCGTGCTGCGTGTACCTATGGGGTTGTTCCATCCCATTTCACACACCTGTTGACATCACCATCTTTCCAACTTCATGAAACTTGGTGAGTTAGCAGCAGGTGTGTAGTAAAGTACATCTGCTAAGTTACAGCCCCCAGTGAGTGACACGTTTTGTGCAGCAGGGTTGCCAACTTGTGGAGAAGAAAAGGAAAATTTTGCCATGCAAGGCCAAGGAAAAACAGTAATAACTTTTCTTGTGTTTAAGCTAGAATATTTATGTACGGCTTAATTCAAAGCTGGAAAAGTGGTTTTTAAGATAAAAATAAGTTTCCAAAGTGTTAGTTAAGTTTTTGGTTCAAGGTCATGTCGTGTAACCTTTGACCTTAAAATTTTTTTAAGTGAACTTTCGAAAATTAAAAAAAAAAAAAATTTGTGATTTAATGTGCTTTTTGCTGTAAGCGACATAAGTTTAATTCTGGGATGGCCCTGGGGTCAATAACTTTAGCATTATTAATGTGGTGTACTGCACAAAAATACTAGTTTGACATAATCTGAAAATACAAAATTGGGTATTGCTAATAATTGTAAGTAATACATTAATTTTGTAAACTACTTATACTGTACTACACGATGTATTATGTGCACAAGGTTTGTTGTGCTTTGTTAATTTACATTTGTTTGAAGTATTGAGTATTTGTGAGAAAGAGAAGCCTTGCACACAACCTGTCAATAAAGTTTTCTGTGGAGCCTACGGACAAATAAGAATTACGTGGGATGAAAAATCCTATTACCAATTTACCATAGTATGGTGCAATATTCAACCCTTTTGTGAATAATCATAAATTACTAAACACTTAAATTTTCTAACAACAGGTAAGTAAGGCAATTCTGACCTTTACCCAACTGATGTAGAGATATCCGGTGACAAAATGAAAAAAGAAAAAGATACCATTTTAAATAGTATTTAAATTTAAACTCTACATAAATCACGCAGTTATACACTGATTAAAAAGGGCATTTATTACTTTAGTATAAAAAATATCAAGACAAATTAACATCAGACACGTATGAATGACTATAGTTACCAGAACTAATTATTTCCAATTAGATTTCTTACTGATAATGAATGTGATTCATGCATTAAAATTTTCTCGGAGCATTAGTAAAATCCCCCACCCCCCACCATTTCCCCCCCTCTCATAAATTTGGCTATTGAAACACAAATGTGGTCGGTGAAATGTCTCAAAAGTCAGCAAAAATCGCTGTAGCCCTGTGTTTACGATATTTATTCATCTGTAAAACAGTGTTTTAAACTGCGTCGACAAAGCTGTATATTTTATTAGCATATTGCTGTATTAAAACCCCCGCAGGCAACGCTTAAAATTTAGAGGAAATAGAACACAGGCGAAGCTTGTTTATGTTATTTTCCACCGCCGTCGTACTGCTTCCTTACAGTAGGGTGAGACCTTGAGACGTTTAGCATTTTAACTAGGGTGGCTCCTTAACAATGTTGCCAGGCGTACTACACCATCAGTTGTTGTTTTGCAAGAATCTCTAGCGACGCAGAGAGAGAGAGAGAGAGAGAGAGAGAGAGAGAGAGAGAGAGAGAGAGCGAGAGAGAGAGAGAGAGCGAGAGAGCGAGAGAGCGAGAGAGGGAGAAAGAGAGAGAGAGAGAGAGAGAGAGGGAGAAAGAGAGAGGGAGAAAGAGAGAGGGAGAAAGAGAGAGGGAGAAAGAGAGAGGGAGAGAAAGATAGAGGGAAAGAAAGATAGANAGAGAGAGAGAGAGAGAGAGAGAGAGAGAGGGAGAAAGAGAGAGGGAGAAAGAGAGAGGGAGAAAGAGAGAGGGAGAGAAAGAGAGAGGGAAAGAAAGAGAGAGGGAGAAAGAGAGAGGGAGAAAGAGAGAGGGAGAGAAAGAGAGAGGGAGAAAGAGAGAGGGAGAAAGAGAGAGGGAGAGAAAGAGAGAGGGAAAGAGAGAGAGAGGGAGAGAAAGAGAGAGGGAAAGAGAGAGAGAGGGAGAGAAAGAGAGAGGGAAAGAGAGAGAGGGAGAGAAAGAGAGGGAAAGAGAGAGAGAGAGAGAGCGAAAGAAAGAGAGAGGGAAAGAAAGAGAGAGAGGGAGAGAGCGAGAGAGGGAGAAAGAGAGAGGGAGAAAGAGAGAGGGAGAGAAAGAGAGAGGGAAAGAGAGAGAGAGGGAAAGAGAGAGAGAGGGAGAGAAAGAGAGAGGGAAAGAGAGAGAGAGGGAGAGAAAGAGAGAGGGAGAGAAAGAGAGAGGGAGAGAAAGAGAGAGGGAAAGAGAGAGAGAGGGAGAGAAAGAGAGAGGGAAAGAGAGAGAGAGGGAGAGAAAGAGAGAGGGAAAGAGAGAGAGAGGGAGAGAAAGAGAGAGGGAAAGAGAGAGAGAGGGAGAGAAAGAGAGAGGGAAAGAGAGAGAGAGGGAGAGAAAGAGAGAGGGAAAGAGAGAGAGAGGGAGAGAAAGAGAGAGAGAGAGAGAGAGAGAGAGAGGGAGAGAAAGAGAGAGGGAAAGAGAGAGAGAGAGTGTGTGTGTGTGTGTTACATCGAGATAACCGTCTTTCTTCATTTGATCATGAATATTAATAATCTGTCGAAAAATATGAATAAAATTCAACAGTTACGCAACTGTCAACAATAACATGAGGACACCTCTATGATTTTTATGACAAAGGGATAATATTACCCTTTAATATATTACGAATCAGGTAAGCATGCTTTCAAACATTATTTCAACTAAACATCACACTGGGATTAGCTGTCTGATCGAGTATTTTCTGAAATGCGTTATTGAATTCCTGTTTATACCTAGTGCTTTCAGGGAGCATAACTCTTCTGTTATCAGTAAGGTTAGTGTTCTCCGTCGCATTAGAATAAAGAATAACCTTCCTAGGTTTTTTTTACATTTAGTCGGATGAAACCTGTATATTGTGGAGCAAGTATCGCAGCGTTCCCCTTCAGGAACAAAGCCGGCCAAGCCGTATCTGGGGGTAGGAGGAAGGTGGGGGGTGAAAATTGATCTACGTGACAACGCACAGGCAGGATCTAAGGCGCCAGGTATGAGAGGGTAAAGGAGCGGTTGCCACTTCACTTTTTAGCAAGCAGTGGTTACTAACGCTATTGTGTGTGTTTGTCCAAATATATTTTTGTTACAGGTGAGTGAAGAGGTTTGGGAGGCTCTTGACACCGAGGTCTTGAGAGCCGATGATGGTGAAGAGATGTGAGGACGGAATCAGCGCCCGAATGAAAAGGGCGGGAGAAACGGGAGATCCCCAAGAAAACCCGCCGACCAGCGGCATCGTCCGGCACGATTCCCACATGCGAAAATCCAGGGGCGACCCCGCCGGGATTAGAACCCGGGTTCGCGTAGGTGGGAGGCGAGTAATCTAACTACTACACCACCACGGCCCCAGAAAAAGGGGGTGGGGGAAGAGAACCTTAAAATGAACATTATTATCGTCGCGTATATGTTGAGACCAGCACCCCCATCAGGAAACAATAAACCGTCGCTTACGTCGCAGGACGACCGGCGGTGCAACGAACTCCATTGCCGAGGTGCGTCACCCCGCACCGCGTCACTGTCGTGCCACGACCGGCGGCGCAGGGGTGACGTCACGCGGGCAGATGTCAAC